>JAJMFL010000011.1:173514-480146 GCA_030574755.1 Hansenula silvicultrix
AAAAAAAAAAAAAAAAAAAAAAAAAAAAAAAAAAAACAGTTACAATTTTGAGAATAATTGACAAAGGGGATCAATCAATCATATATACAAATTTTCTAGTTTTAAACAAAACCTATCAAAACATTACTGGAGATCATATTTCTCATTTGAAATTTATAAATCCTAAACAAGATAACACATTCGTTAATACTACTGGATAAAAAGAGGAACTATTCTCAAGAGGGCAACTAAAGAATTTTGTTTGTGTGTTTTTTTTTCCTTACTCTCTTCTTGTTATTATTGTACCTTACACTGTGATTCAAAGAAAACATCAACAACAAAGTTCGATTACAATATTATTGATTTGGAAAAATAAACAAGTCAAATCGAATTTCCATTTCTCATACAATTCAGCGGATAAAGAAATAATACAATATGAAGTTTTCAATCATATATTTCCTTACTTTGATTTCGATTGTTGCTGCTCAAGCTCCTGGTGCAGGTGCTGTTGCTAATGGTGGTGGTGCCGCCGCTGGTAATGGTGCTGCTGCCGCTGGAGCTGCCACTACAAAGACCACCGTGGTCACCACTACAAATGCTAATGGTGTTACCATTACCCAGACTCAAACTTCAACAGGTGCTGATACAACAACAAATACCGCCACAACAAACACTGCAACTACAAACACTGCAACAACAAACACCGCAACAACAGGTACAGGTACCGCTACAACTAAAAAAACTGGTACTGATACAGATGCTACCACTGCTCAAACCGCTACTGGTACTGACGATAACACAGATACCGATTTGGTTCCAACATCAACTGGTACTTCAGGTCGTACAACAACAGAATTAACCGCGGGTCCTTCAAGATCTGCAAACCCAACATATACCTATTCTGACGCTTCAACAACTTATGTTACGTCTTCCGCTTGGACTTCTATCTGGGTCACTGTTACTTATTCAAATGGTGGTGTTGCCACTGTGCAAACAACATACTCTCAACGTTTTAAAAGTTTTTATAGTTCAATCAGTTCAGTACCTTCAGGTACTATTGGATTGGGTTCCATCAGTGGTTCCGTTGGTGTTATTAAATCCCAAAATTACATCACTCAATCTTCAACAAATGCCGGTGTCGTGAGTACAATAAGTTCTGGTTTGTTATTTGTTATTGCCTTGTTATTTTTATGATTTAATCTGTTGTGTTATAAAGATGTATTGAATTCTTCCCAGGACAACAAATGGAAGATGATATTTAAATGTGAAGAAGGAAAAAAAGAAAATGGACAATATTGATCTTAATTTTTTTATTTGAATTGATATCTGGATTATATAAAACAATTTCAAAACAACTAAACACTAGTTGCATCATTATTTGTTTGGTTTTTTATTACCATTAATTTTACTTCTCAAGTTTTTTATTTCATATATATTCGTGTTGTCAATCTATTAATTTTTTTTTTCTCTTTCTTCATTTATATTACTTTTTGGTTTATTGCAAGGGGGATGAATTCTTTATATCAATTGGAAGGATATTTTATATTATTGTACATTAAAGTTATCTATAAAAGAAAAAAAACTGAACATTATTTGTCCAACACTGTAGTGATACTCATATAAACTACAATAAATTTAATTTAAATTAGTTTCATTCCATATCGTTAAATAAACAGATACTTTTAACAAGAAAATTTTAAAAAACCACAAATATACAAAGCCTGACTTTCCTTTTTTTTTTCTTTCTTTCTTAATAAACACTAGCAATTAAATTTAAATGGTTAAAAGTGGTTTAGCATTTCTGTTATCAGCATCTTTATGACTTAAAAATTCTAAAGAATCAGCATCAGCTAATTTTAAAACTTTTCTAAATTTCATACCAATTGGGAATAATTTAGCCTTATCAGAAGATTTTGTCCACAAGGAAATTCTAATTGCAACTTTTCTAACGTTTAAAACTGCACCATTAACTTCATTATCATCATCTTCAATAGTTTCACCAATAACACTTAATAAAGTTCTTAACCATAATTCATTAATATTAATATCTTTATTTCTAAATTGGAAATTCCATTTACCACCTTGAGAATTTTCTTGATCTTCCCATTCAGGTTTAATATTTTCTCTAAATAAATGATAATCAGCTTTTAATGGTAATTCACTAGCTTGTGGGATTGAATTGAAAATTCCCCAAAATTCTTCAACACTTGAAAATGTAATCACAGGTTTTAACAAATCGGACCATGATTCTTTTGGATTATTTGCAGGTTTGGTATACCATAAAGTCCATGATGAATTTAATGGATGCTTAACAGTAAATTCCTTTTTAGAATCTAAAACTGTGGTTTCAGCATCAGCGGCAACAGCTTCAGTACCAGCAACAGCTTGTGTTTGAGCATCTAATGACAATTCTTCAGTGGCTTTGTTCAATTCTTCAGACATTTTCTTTCTATTCTTTTTTTCTTTTAATCTCTCTATCTCTCTTTCACTCTCTGTCTCTGTCTCTCTCTTTACTATAAAATATCCAAATCTTGATGGCGTTTACTTATTATACCTGTTTTTGTCGATAGTTTTTTGTATTTTCCTTATAAAAATTTTATCAACGAACCAAAAAAAAAAAAAAAAAAAAAACACATTCGCGGAAAAAACACATTCGCGGATTCACTTAGTGGTGTTTGGATGATCTGGAGGGTGAACCTTTATCGTATAGCCAGTATAAGACACACTTTAGAGCTTTTAAGAGAGCTATATTGTCAGAGGCGCCTGTGGATTTTCTTGGGATTGTTGCGGGGGCATTGAGAGAGATCAATCTTCAAGATGAGTAGTTATATCAAGATGTTTTTAGCCACCACAGCGTCAATCACCACGGCTTCAGCTTTACTTTTATACAAATATCAACAGAAATTAATATATCCAAATCATCTTGTAGATGGCGGAATTCCACATGATACTCCAGATGTATACGACTTGGAATATGAAGATTTACAATTGAAGACAAAAGATGGTGAAGTTATTCATGGGTTTTTATGCTTACAACCGGAATCAAGACTCAATTTACAAAACGAAACAGTGTTGATACTGAATCCTAATGCAGGTAACATTGGCTTAGCTTTACCTACTGTTAGAAATTTCCACGATTTGGGATACAACGTCTTAATATATGATTATAGAGGTTATGGTACATCTACAGGAGAGCCTTCAGAAGTTGGTTTGAAAATTGATGCCGATACTGTGATTGAGTTTATTGAAAAGCATGAAATTTTGCAAAAAACAAATTTAACTCTATATGGAAGATCGTTAGGAGGTGCTGTGGCTATTTATATTGCCTCTAAGAATCATCCACTAGTGAAAAAAGTCATTCTAGAGAATACATTCCTAAGTATAAGAAAAACAATACCTCACGTTTTCCCCTTTTTAAAGCATGTATCATGGTTATGTCATCAGTTATGGGATTCAGAAACTTTGATAACAACAGTGAATAAAGATGTCAAATTTTTATTTTTGAGTGCTGAATTAGATGAGATTGTACCACCTGATCATATGAAACAACTTTATGATTCACTTGGGGAATGTGATAAAAAATTTGTTTTATTCGAAGGAGCTCATCACAATGACACTACACTATATTCAGGTTACTGGGACATTATTAGTGATTTCTTAGATTTATAGTTGAACTAAAATTATATCAACATCCAGCGGGGCATTCGTTCATTTCTTCATCAATCATCCATTTTTCAAAACATCCAAAATGACCAGCATGACCACAGGACAATTTGAAAATTGTTAAACCTTTTATAGGCTCATTACAGTAAGAACAAAGTGTTCTTTCTTGACACTGCTCACAATACCAAGTACCAAATTCAATATTTTGTGGATCTTTCAAATGTTGTTCCTTCAGTTTCTCATTAATAACCAATTTACCACATTTAGAACAAAATCTTCTCAAGATTGTCGAATTTAATGACATCTCTTTGAATTCTGAATATTTAGAAATTGAAATAATCTTGGTGACCGTTAAAAAAAATTGTAGTTTTTGTAAATATTCAATATAAGTTTGTAGTATCTCTTTCACTGAATGATCTCTGTATAATTTATATCGATCATTGAATAATATTAACATTGTACACCCCATTATCAAGTCACCTTGACCTAAACTGAAATCAATAGCTCTTTTAATCAATTTCTTTGGAGCGTAAGGTGGTAAAGATGAACTTTCATGATCCGAATCATAATTCTTTTGATTGGTTATTTGTCTCGTTAATTCTGATTTGTGACTATCTTGCTTGGCTAGTCTATTAAAATTTGATTTTTGCAACATTGCAGGTGATAATTTGGATTTGTTATTAAGATCTGAAGCTCTTTGTGAAGCTGCTGATAATGAGGATGTTATTGAATAAGATGGCGATGACGATTTACCAAACTTATGAGATTCATGTGAATTCGGTGGTAATAATGATTCCAGTACCGAGTTTCTAGGTTTACGCTTTGCTATTGGTAATGCAATTGGATTAGTAATGGCAGACGAATCAACAAAATCAATCGCAGATGTATCATTTTCAACTTCAACAGTTTCTTGCTTTTGCGGCGATGTTGATACTTTCAACGAATCACGTTGCTGCTTTGAAGGTTCTTTAGCTGGTAGATCATCCCATTTCAACATATCGTCCTTGTCAATGGTTTTTTCTTTGTCTTGTTGGCCCAATGTGGTTTCATTCTCTGAGGAGATATCCTCATTTGCGCTTTCCTGTATCTCGTCAAAACTTTTACCTCTAAATTTGGTAATTTTCAAATCATCTCTCGACTTATAAGACATTTCTTTGGAATTAAATGAGTTAAACTCACTAAGATCACTCAATGTTGGAGATTTTCCGTAATTTAATGTCGAATTCGAGGTGCTGTATTGATAATCTTTGTTCAAATCTGAATGGTAACTATCGACATCGTCAGGGTGTGAACTATGACTTGGACCATTGAAAGTGGTATCATGTTCATATTTCAATTCTTCATCTAATTTTTCTTCCCATACTAAAGATTCTTTGATAATTTTCCATGTTTGAGAGTCTCGAAGAGATCCAGCTTCATTAGCAACTGTTGAGTTTAAATTACAGGTTTCGATTAGATTTTCAGTAGGGTCAATCTCATAATTTGAAGCCAAATAGCTTAAAGTTTCCTCCGTTTTAGATATGGGTAACGTGATAGGAACGATGTAATGGTTTGACAAATTTGCATTTTGATGACGATGACTTCCCTGTGACGCCATTCTTGGGTTATGAGGCCTGAACGCACTTGAAGTTCTTGAGATTCCAGGTCTTGGTGAATGGTCAGGAAATGAAGCAACCGAAGGAGTATTGACTGCAGTGTTCCCAGTAGAATTTATTGGTGAGTTTGGTGATGTTGAGGTCAATGATGTCATTGGGTTGAAAGCCGATGATGAGCCATGTTGATGATGGCCCAAGGGCTGCTGTAATTCAATTGGTTCTACTTCATTTATGGGTAAGATTTCTTGATCTAGAAAAACCAAGTCATTATTAACAGACCATGAGGTCGTGGATATGTTTAGATTGTCAATAGGGTGATAGTATGTATTTAGATCTTCCTTGATTAAAAATTTATCCTTGGAACATGTTAACATTATTCTTTCATCTTTAAAAGCCAAGCCTGTGATTTGTGCAGAATGTGATTCAACGTTGTATTCTGGGATGTATTTCCTTTTCAATGAATATACCTGTGTACTAAGTTCATTTGTCAAAAAACTGGTTGCAATTTCAGCATTCATGATGTTTGTTACACCTTGCGAATTTGGCCTGAACCGTACTTTATTAACCGGCGCAGCTGTGTAGATAACATGCTCGGGTATTTGTCTAGAATCATTGTTATTCATATTCCAGATCTGTATTTGCTTATCTCTACCACCACTAACAACATAGTCTAGATCAGGATGCCAATCAAGTGATAAACCAGGGCCTGTATGCGCATTAAATTTTCTTTCAAATTGATTGGGTACTCTCAAGTCCCATTTTTGTATCACTCCAGAGTCATATATAGCACATAACTTTTTATTATGGAAAGGTGAAAACTTCAATGATCTAACGGCATCTGAGTTACCGTACATTGTAAATACAGGTTTTGATGCATTTGATCTCAAATCCCAAAGTTTCATAGCTCCATCTTGAGAACCTGACATTAGTAAATGAGAGTCTAGGGGACTAAACGATATCTTGTTCACAGCTCTTGAGTGATCGCTAAATTTAAAGACAAATTTATCCTGCGATTGCGCAGTGCTATTGAAGATGAATATTGCACCGCTTGTAGTAGAAGTTGCAATATATTTACTATTATTATGATAGCCAGCTTCGACATCTGAAATTGAACCAACCACTTTCTTATTTTTCATATAATAAGTGTTTGACAGTAAGTCATTCACTTGCGATATGCTCGTACTATCAAGTTTCAAAATCTGTAATAAGTTTTTACCAGCGACCACAACACAGTCTGAAGAATCATGTAACATTGATAAACTAGTCAACTCCTGATTTAATTTGAACTTTGCCTGACCAATTGTTTCTTCAATACCAGCAGGATCATGCAATGGGGTGAACGCAGGTGGTGACTGTCTCGAAGAAGAGGCATATGATGTTGGAAGTCGACTTGGTGATATTGAAGATTGTGATGTTGAGCCCGAGTTCCCATATATGTTGAACGCTAGACGGGCTAATGTATTGGACGGCCTAATTGAAGAGCCGAGCTGGCTCCCTTCGCTTGAACCATACCTGTTATCATAAGACATATCCAAACTACCAAATGCCAACCGCTAGTGTCAACGGCTTCCAAATGGTTTAAAGAGAGTTACTGGTTCTTAATCAAAAATGCGAAATACCCAAGTATCTGGGAATCTTACATAATCAGTGGAGGTAAAGCACCGCTACTTACTGTTGATGATGAGTCGTAAAGCACAACCATGGTTCAAGCTACTACTCAAATGGGATGCTGATCGAGGCAGCTATAGATACAAGTTCCCGGTTTGTAGTGTAGTGTTTTTTGAAAATGGAAACGTTCTTCTATGACACTTTTCCCTCCATCAATGTATATTTTTTTCCTGATTTAATGCTGATTAAAATTCTATAATAACTCATATAAGTACAACATCGCCTGAATGAACGTATTTTTTGATAACAGAGTATCTTATCAAATAAATGTTCCCTCTTGTCAGTTCAATTTCCTCATCTCCAATCGTTATAATCTCGGGTATGTCTTCGAGCACTTTCAAAAACACAGGTTTTTGAAAATTTGGTTCTTCAATCATCGACTGACCACCACTGGTATCATCTAACGCTTGCAAATGCTGTGGTAGCTGTGATAAGAATAATGAATTGTATAGCTGGATCAATGAAGTGAAATGTTTCTCCATATATGCTGTTTCATGCTCCGATAGTCTTTTAACGATTTCTTCGTTATTTCTGATATAAACTGTAAATGCATCAACCTTCAATGGAAGTTAGTATTTTAAAGCTATGACCCACTACTGGCAGAGTACTCACTTTTGATAGCCTTGTTCGTAGATATGACCTCAGTATAAAGTTCACACGATCCAATTCAGACTCTATAATCATTAATTGTAATTTGATATCTTTCTCTTGAGTTTGTAACTCTATGGAATTTAGTTCAATGAACTCCACTTGTTCCCTTATCCTTGACAGCAGTCTTTCGATCAAAGAGTCCTTATACTCTAACAATTCTGGTGACATACGTTCTGAAATCCAAGCTTGTGTCAACTCTTGCAAATCATCCTCTTTCAATTTGGTGACGCTGGCTTCATTAGGACGAGACTCTCTTTCGAAATCACGCAGAATATCATCGAATCCAACATCCATTTTCCCTTGATATGACTCTTCAACAACCAGATTCGTTCACCTTTGGTTACGAATATCATCACTGGAGTAGTCGCTTCGGCTTCAAACTGAATCAATTTCGCGTTCTTATTAGAAGCGCTTCACGAAAAGTCGTGTCAAACACCAAAATCTTGATAACTACAATGAAAACAATAAACAACACAAGTTGATCCAATACTGTGGAAGCCAATTGGTGCAGTGACACAGAGCTGGGATGTCTAGTAGAAGAGAGGAGTTGGAGGCCAAAAGACTGAGGCTACAGGAGCTCAGGAGACAAAGAGAGGCAAAACAGAAAGAGCAAAGTCAGAGTCGGCCTAATACGGTGGACGTGGGCGCTAAAGAAGAAAAACCAGAAGATATAACACAGTTGGTTGGTAACTTGGTTGGTGATAAGTCCCCATCGTCAGTCTTGACAAGTGAGAGATCAACGAAAGCCAATGGTGTCGATAAATCGGAAAGAGATACTGTCTACAAATCGGTTTCAATTCAAACGAATACTGTTCTTGACCTCAAGAAATCTGAAAAGATCACCTACAATAAGAGTGTACAAACTCAACAGCTAACAGACGCAAGTGATAATGAGGATGATTCCAGAATTGAAGTGAATGAAGCTGAGGAGAAAGTGGATGAGCGTCTAATGCTAAAGAGCCAGGATGAGGTACCAGCTGAAAATACAGAACAGGACCAAGTTGAAGTTGTTGCCGATGTTGACGAGTCGTTATTGACTGGATTCTTTAACAAGTCCTTTAAAGTAATAAACAGGGTCCTGGATGAGGAAGATGATATACTTCGATCTTATAAAGATACCAATCAAGACATACAAGTTGAATCGTCGAATTTTGCAGAGTTAACTTCACTAAAATTTGATCATGGGATATATTCTATGGATACTTCCAGATTTTTCCCAGAGTTGCTTCTTATATCTAGTGGTAAAAATATTTGGATATACAATATACTTTTCAAAAAGCTGGAATATAATTTTAAAACATCAACGGATATACTAAATGTTCAATTTTCAAATCTCGAATCGAATATAATATTCGGAACTGGTTACAATGGTAAATTGTTCAGTTGGAATTTGGATTCAGATTCGAAATTACCATATTTGATGTCTTCTGCCAACGCAATGAATCATTCATATCCAACTTTTGCATTAACCCAAACAAATGAAAACAATGGTACTCTAATATCAGCATCTACAGATGGGAGAATCTGTACGTGGACAACATCAATGTTATCCAAACCAATATCACAGCCAATTGATCTTAAATGTCCCAAATCAATATCTTCAAGATTTGATGAATTGTCTCCAACTTCCATAATGAATTTACACAATGATTTTGGGTTTTTAATTGTTGGATGTGAAGATGGTAATATTTATAGAGTGAAAAGATTTGATACCAAAATCATAACAAATCCTGATAATCTTTATGATAAGATTTATCAAAAACATCAAGGTCTAGTGGCATCGTTAGATAATTCAGTTGAATTCCCCAACTTGTTTATCTCTAGCTCGTTCGATTGGACCGTTTCGCTATGGGATGTCAATCAACCTGAAAAACCCTTGCTTACAGTCCATAGAAATAGCGCAATACCTCAAGTTCGTTGGAGGCGCGGATACTCTACACAGATTGGATTTATACATGGCAATTTCTTTGAAATTTTAGATCTAAGTGTCGATTCCACTATTCCAGTTCTAAAGATTGATTTTGGGAAAGCACTCAATCAGTTTGCATTCGATAAGTCTGGGTCAAAAGTTGTATTGGGTTCCGTTGAGGGAGATGTCAAAATTTATAATATATTCTTGCAAGATGATATTACAGAATTAGGAAGATTTAAAAGATTGTACATAAATGAAAAACTGCTAAATTCATGAGATTGGAAAGCCCTTTAGAGTTTAATGGAGGGCTATTGAGACTTTTTGCTCTAGTTGGAGACTGCCTTACGAAGACGCTCACACAGAGCTGAAGCTGATTTGTACAAAACACTGCAGATTTCATTCATCGAAAGCTAAATAGCCCAGCTAAATATGTCATCATCAAAAGCTAAACAACCCCAGATGAATATTCTATCATCACCAGCGGCTTGCTTTAAATATTTGATCAAAATCATAATGACAATAATATAACTGAATTCATTGGACACAATTTGTAAACACAAGAGTAAAGTCATTATAGGCACTAGTTAATCTCTGTAACGATATTTTTGAGCTAAATGATATGAACGGAGCTATTTTTAAAGTGAATCTTGAGGCATCAACCATTGTGGTCCTTGCGGTGTACTCAAATGGTGGTTGTGAGCTTTTAAAAAGATATCGGTAAATCAATCACAACTTTTTCTACTCGCCTTTGAAGCTTACTGAGTATAAGAAGAAGCAGATCACCCCCGCTAAGCTGTGGAATGGATTCAAGGGACGAATTGTGTATTACTGCTTCGGTTAACCTGAAATACCTACATTTCCTGACCTCCGTTTACCTTTAATTATCGAATTGAATCATATTCTTCGAATGTTTTATTCAATGAAACGAGAAGTCAAACGACAGAAGTACTGCAAAACTTCAAATTTCAAACGAAACTGTTGAGACATACCTAACATTGATAGTGAAGATGTAAGAACCTCCTTGCAGTACAACCTAGATCATTTCAAACAGCGCTCAAATTATTCCCTTTGGGATCTGTCACGGTATGGTCAATTGGAATCAACTACATTCACTTTTCCATCAATCCATGGCCTAAATATTCTCATGCCATAAATGTAAATCAATGATCCAACTGTTTAACTAAGTTACTTCAATATCACGAAAAGTCGCGAGTTGATTAGCAAAGAGCCACAGTTTATATTGTTAGTTTATGTGTCAATTCTTAAAACTTTTATACCGAAAGATTTAGTGTCTTTAAATATTTATATTTATATATATACATAAACAAGTACACCAATACTTGTTTCCCTTATTTATTAGCGATACCACTTAACCCACCTCCATATTCAAGACAATGACGAATCCTGAGGTATCTGAAAAGTTCTCGGAATTGAAGGTTTCATCTGGGGAATCTCCGAATGGGTTACCAACTCTTGATTTGAGTAAAGCATTAGACTCCAAGACAAAAGGTGAATTTTTAGACGAATTAAGAGATAATCTTTTCAATATTGGATTTTTCTACTTGAGCAATCCACCATTTGATACTGATAAGTTTAAAGACATAAAAGATGAATCTTTGAAATTTTTTGATATCCCATTGGAAGAGAAGGAGAAAATTGCCATGGTAAACTCAAAACATTTCTTGGGTTATAATGGCCTTGGAGATGAAATAACTGCTTCTAACGTTGACTGGAGGGAACAAGTCGAATTCGCTACAGAGTTACCAGAACCTGTTGTGAAAGACGATACTGAACTGTACAAGAACATTGAAGGACCAAACTTATGGCCATCAGAACAATATTTACCTCAATTTAAACCAATTGTTTCAAATTATATCGACGAGCTTTCTCAACTGGCAAGAACTCTAACTCAATGGATCGAAGAAGCATTGGGAGCGGAACATGGTGCATTAACGGCTTTCCTCAAAGAGACTCAGCAGGCTAAATTGAAAATTATCAAATATCCAGATCTTGAAAATTTAAAAGACCAAGTCTCCAATGTCGAAAATGAGTTTAAAGGTACTGCTTACAAAACCAAACTGAACCAAGGGGTCGGTGAACACCGTGATAATGATCTTTTGACATTGATATACCAAGCTAGTCATCATGACTCTTTACAAGTGAAAGATTTCAATGGGAATTGGATCAATGTCCCTCCAAAGGATGACACTTTGGTATTTGTTGTTGGTTTGACCCTAGAGTTTATAACCCAAGGTGTTTGTGTCTCTACAGTCCATAGAGTTTTAACGCCTGTTCCAGGTGAAGGTGATCGATTATCCATTTCATTTTTCCAAACAATAAACATTGAAGCGAAAAAATCATCAATCGAAGTGGCTGAAAAGGCAAGAGAACTTGTGAAGCAGAGGGATGCCAAAAGAACAAAGAATAAAATAGGTTTCCAATTTCAAGTTGATGAAACTAAACCAGTTGGTTACAGTGTGTTTTTGAACAGAATTAAGTCACATCCTAAAGTTGGTGAAAGACATTACCCAAAAGTTCTGAAATTTGTCCAAGAGGAAGTTGCCAAAGCCCACGATGTATAGTATATTCTCCCACACACCTCCATATTACATTTCCCAATGACTTGTGTAGAGACAGAGAGAGTACTTGTAAGTGTTTTACCTGTTTATAATGTCAGACGCGTTGATACCAAATAACTTCGCGAATTTTTGCACATTTACGCGTATGACGAAAATTAAAAAGCTGAAGAGAATTTATTATATTGTAATGTATAAGTTACTTCTAGATCTGAGTATATAGATCAAATTTGTTTAGTCTCATCTGTTTTAGGTGGAGATCATCACAAAATGGAGGTGCCGACCCAACCGACCCAACCTACACAGGCAACCCAAACAAATTTTGATCATTTGACCCAGGAAAGCTTGGAAGACGATACAATATGCCGCTTGATCTGTACTACAGGACAATTGAACAATGTTGATTTGAAATCTAAAAGAAACGGTTTGAACGAATGGTATTTTGGAAGAAACGCAGCTTGTGATATCACGTATACAAAGACAACAAGATTGAGTAACAGACATTTCAAAATATGGAGTGGCGATTCAAATGTACTAATTCAAGATTTATCGACAAATGGAACTTATGTTAACAATTCAAGATTGGTCAAAGGTCAAAACTATATATTGAGCCAAGGTGATGAAGTCTCTGTGGGGATCGGTGTCCCTAAAGATGTTGTAAGGTTCATAGTGTTTTTCCCGAAAGCTTCAACAACACAAAATTCAAATGCCAAAATCGATGAAGGTATCAATAGAGAATTTTCCATAAAAGATGAAGTGATTGGCCAAGGTGCATTTGCAATCGTCAAGAAAGCAGTTGAAAGAACAACGGGGAAAACGTATGCCGTCAAGATTATATCCAAGAGGAAGATAATGGGGAATACCGATGGTGTTAGTCGAGAATTAGAAATTTTAAGAAGATTAGACCATCCAGCAATTGTTAGACTTCGGGGTTTTTATGAAGACGATGATAGCTATTATCTGGTAATGGAATTTGTTCCAGGTGGTGATCTCATGGATTTTGTTGCTGCCCACGGTGCCGTTGGTGAAGAAGCTGGTAAAGAAATTACTAAACAAATCTTACAAGCTGTCAAATATGTACACTCTTTAGAAATTTCTCATAGAGATCTGAAACCTGATAATATATTGATTGCACAAGATGATCCTGTCTTGGTGAAGATCACTGATTTTGGATTGGCAAAAATATCAGATACGGGTACTTTCATGAAAACTTTTTGTGGTACGTTAGCATATGTTGCTCCTGAAGTTATTGACGGTAGACTTTCAAAAGTTACCGATGATAACAAATATTCATCTTTAGTCGATATGTGGTCTCTGGGATGTCTAGTCTATGTTATTTTAACCGCACATTTGCCATTTAGTGGTAGTACTCAAGATCAACTATATAAACAAATACAACAAGGAACTTATCACGAACCACCATTGAAAGAAGCGGGTGTTTCGAAAGAGGCAAGAAACTTTCTTGATTCCTTATTACAAACGGACCCAAGAAAAAGAATCACAGCTTCAGATGCATTATCACATCCATGGATTCTAAGCTCATCCCAACAATCATCTCAAGTTTCACTATCACAATCCCAATCACAGCAACATAGACTGGAAATTGAAAAATCACAAGCCGATGACGGTAAAATTGATTTAGATGAGCCATTGTCTCAATCACAGACAAAAGAGCGTGAACCTGTTTTCAAAATCCCTGCACCGCCAAACAATAATAAAGCTAAAAAAGAATCACAACAAAAAGAACATACTTCACAACATTCACAAGCATCTCAGGCATCTCAAGCATCACAACAAAAAACTGCACATATTTTGAATAACAAATCACTGACGGAAGATATGTCATTTGATAAGACTTCTTTAATAGAAAATGGCGATACCCCAATCAAAAATCTGGATAAATCCAAAGCTGAAATTTTAGAGACATTGACAAAAAATAAAGATGAAACCACAAAATATCCACCTGGTATATCGTTTACATTAGCCCCTACTTCCAAAAGTGTTGACCATCAAGAAATTCTCATTCCTCAAGGTGTCAGCCCATTTGTTATTGGAAGAAACGCAGCGTGCCATGAAACAATAGCACAAGATCGTTTATCCAAGATCCATTGCGCATTCACTAAAAAAAGACATCCTGTTGGTATGAGTCTTCATGAAAGTCCTGCTCAAGGTTTAGAAGATATCTGGCTAATAGATTTTAGTACAAATGCGTGTTACATCAATGGAACTAAAATTGGGCGTGGTAAGAAAGCTTTGGTGTTCAATAATGATGAAATAATGTTATTCAATGATAATAATAAAAAGGAAAGATTAGCATTCAGAGTGCATATAGTTGACGGTACCGGTATTTTCAATAATGGTGAATCTCCACATGGTTCACAAATAATCAGAGAAACTGTTGAACAAGATGATTTCGATAGACAATCTTTACCAAAGATCGTGTTACCGACAAACGTTACAGAAAAGAATAGACTGGAGATTGACAAGAACTATAGGAAAAGACTTTCACCTAAAGACAACATCCAGAGACCTGTGAAAAGAGCAGCATTGGACAAAGGTGATATCAACTCTTCGTTCCAAACAGCATTGAGGTAAACCAGGTAAACATGGTGAACCAGGAGGTGAACATTGCGCAATACATAGAATTTTTAATGAGCTTATGATAGAATTTTTAATATACAAAATTAATTTACTGCTATGACGTATTTCTCAAGTGCCTGTATTCCCGAAATGGGTAATTACCCGATACGGATATTTATGCGATAGTTCATGCTCATCGCAATTTTGGCAGTTCTGAAATTTAGACACTTTCAGCATTTTGAACTTCTCCTAAACTTGGAGAACAAGAACCCATATTGTACTGATTTGGTGACTGTTATTGCCTTAAGATATGTCTTCAAGTGATACTAAAAGTCAGGCTTCAAGCGAGCCAAGTATTAACGCGGCGTATGTTGCCTTTTGGCACTGAAGAAGTTGTCCCTTCTTTATTATAATTGCAGTGGTTACTAACTCTTTGAGGTAATAGAAGCTCGAATTCTCAAGCAACAAGTTCAGCAAATTCAACTTCTTCAAATAGCATAAATCCTCCTTTGTTTAAATTAAAGATCTTGGACGCATTGAAAAATAATAATTATGACCAATTGAAACAAATCGTTTTATCCGTGAAGGATTCTGTCAACTATTATGAATTATCCCTAGTTAAAAATTTAATCTTCAATTTGGCAGTTCAAGTGGCGCCTTTGCAAATTATTCAAAAACTGTTGTCAGATGAGGCCAAAGAATTGGCAATTGACGTCAATTACCAAGATGAGAATGGGAATGCTCCTTTGCATTTGGCTGCTATGAACTCCAGATATGATGTCGCTCAATTGTTGCTCAAAGACGAAAGAATCAACGATACCATTCTCAACAATGATTTGAAACAGCCAATTGAGGTGGCTAGAGACATGAAAGTTGTTGCACTGCTTCAAAAAGAACGCGCTGCATATGTTGAAAAAGTTGCAAATGATTTAAGACAATCTTTTACAAATCATGATTTTGCCAGATTAGATGAAATTTTATCATCATCAAGAAATTTTGAGCTACTGGATATAAACGGAAGTGACCCAGAAACTGGTGATACTGTGCTACATGAATTTGTAAAGAAGAATGATATTGGAATGGTCAAATGGATTTTGTCTCATGGCGGTGACCCTTTCAGAAGAGACAAAAAGGGGAAGTTACCAATTGAGCTCGTTGGCAAGAACAATGAGACTATGAAAAAAATCATTAAAGATGCCTCTCAAGATCAAAATGTTATTGGCTCTACTTCAGGTAGATCAGTTTCAGGTACCATCAAAGCACCAACTTTCAAAGGTTATTTGAGAAAATGGACAAATTTTGCATCAGGTTATAAATTGCGTTGGTTCATTTTGGACTCAAATGGGATTTTGTCTTATTACAAAAGTCAGGAAGATACTATGAATGCTTGTAGGGGTTCACTAAATATGAAGAGTGCGTTGTTACACCTTGATTCATCGGAGAAGCAAAAATTCGAAATTATAAGTAAAAGCGGTGTTAGATGGCATCTAAAGGGTAACCATCCAATTGAAACCAATCGTTGGGTTTGGAGTTTACAAGGTTCGATTAGATTTGCCAAAGATAAAGAAAGAGCGGTACAACAACGTATGTCGTCTGAGTCCGCTAGAAAACAAAGTTTTGATATTGAAAACTCTCGTCATAACAGCAATATCAGTTCTGTTAGCGATGCACCACCAAGCAGAGTCTCAACTCAAGTCAGTAACTTGGCCGAAATCAAGGAAAATGAACGCTTGAAGCAATCTGATAGCTCCTCTAAAAACGTTGGATTAGATCGTCGTCCTTCAGAAATCATTTACAACACAGACGACGAGGATAACGATGAAGATGACGACCAAGAATCTAAGGAAATAAGCCTTGTTGATGAAAATGAAGACATTGATGTCGATTCAGGCCCTTACATTCAAGAGATTTCCGTTTTGAAAAGAGGATTTAGTCTTGAATTAGGCTCATTGAAAGAATTGCTAGTTTCTGTTCAGGGTTCCTTGGATCACAACTCAGAACCTTTAAATATATCATTGGGGGCTATCGCAACTTTGACTGAGTCATTTGAGAAATTAAGTTCCTTGGTACAGAAAAGGGATGAGAGATTAATCCGTGACTTACAAAAGCAAAAAGATATCAATGAATTGTGGATTAATTCGATTAGAGATCTCGAGAATGAATTATTGGCTAAGAACAACGAATTGCAAACATTTGAGCATGAACGTAGAACTTTGAAAAAAGCATTAACAAGAAAATTCAGTTCAGTTTCAGGATCGATCTCTACACCAACTTCAGAAGTGACAAAATCACCATTTGATACTCAAGGTAGCAAGTCAGGTACTGCTACTACATCAGGGGCACATAGTGGTAAATCTCATGGCCCATCTCCGTTAGGAGCTGGTGTTGCTGGTGCTATTACTGGTGTTGCAGCAAAAGTTGGTGCAGCAGTCGGCGCTCCATCAAAGTCTCAAGAGGGCGGATCCTCTGCTCCTATTTCGTCTGATGTGCACGCAAATGATGAAGACGTGGATCCAATCACCAAAACTGGTGAGCCAGTTACTCCGGCTGCAGATGTTACACAAGGTTCAACTTTTGATCAAAACGATGCTGAAATTTCAAGATTTTTAAATGAGGAAGAACACTCAGATGATGAATTTTTCGATGCTGCAGATTTTGACGAGGATGTTGACTCAAATGACGAAGTTGCCTCGACTCAACCTGCAGACTCTACAGCTGCTACTACTCCGCAACCAAGTGTCAAAGGACAAGAGGAATCAACAAAAGCTGCTGATGAAGGTTCTGGTGTTGACGACTCTAAAGTAGCTAATGAATTACATAAACAAAACAGTTTGATATTGAGGAATGAAGGTTCATATAAAGGTTATGAATTTGAACCAAGAAAGGAATTAGGCCTGAAAGTTGATAATAGACCAAAAGTTGGTCTTTGGGGAATTTTGAAATCAATGATTGGTAAAGATATGACAAAAGTGTCATTACCTGTGTTTTTCAATGAACCTACATCTCTTTTACAAAGGGTTGCTGAAGATATGGAGTATTCCGAGTTATTGAATCAAGCTGCTTCATTCGAAGACCCTACGTTAAGATTGTTGTACGTTGCAGCGTTCGCTGCTTCTGAATATGGATCTACGACTGACCGTGTTGCGAAACCATTCAATCCTTTATTGGGTGAAACGTTCGAGTACGCTAGACCTGATCTTGGATTTAGATTTTTCACCGAGCAAGTTAGTCATCATCCCCCTGTGTCTGCTGCCTTGGCTGAATCTATCAAATGGGATTACTATGGTGAGACATCAGTGAAATCGGCATTCAATGGTCGTTCGTTTGATGTTCAGCCTTTGGGTAATTGGTATTTGCATTTAAGACCAGATTGTGCCAAAGATGAAGAAATTTATTCGTGGAAGAAACTTTCTACATCAGTTGTTGGTATTGTTGTTGGTAATCCATCGATTGATAATTATGGTGAGATGGTTATAACAAATAATGCCACTGGTGATAAGGCAGTTTTAAACTTCAAACCAAGAGGTTGGAGAGGAGCTTCTGCATATGAAATGAGTGGTGTAATCTATACTTCAAAGGGTGAAAAGGCATGGTCAATTGGAGGACATTGGAATAATAAAATATTTGCTAAGAAGGTTATTAAAAATAACACCAGTATTGATTATTCAGGTAAAAAAATTGGCAATGTACCAACAGAAGATGGTCAAAAGTTTTTAATTTGGCAAATTACCCCTAGACCAAAAGTTCCGTTCAATTTAACAAGTTATGCTATAACATTAAATGAGGATCATCCAGATCTAGTTCCCCTCGTTAGTCGTGGTGATACAAGACTTAGACCAGATCAAAGAGCTATGGAGAATGGTCATTATGATGAAGCAAGCAACTTGAAAAATGAAGTTGAAGTCAAACAAAGAATGGCTAGAAAGGAAAGAGAAGAAAAAGGTATCAAATATGAACCTGCATATTTCACCAAAGGGATTCATCCAGTTACTAAAAATGAATACTGGAAATACAATGGTGATTACTGGAAATTGAGAAATGAAGGTAAGCTCAAGGAGATTGATATTTTTGGAGTATAAATGTACAATAGTTTTTAATGCGTATGTATTGGCTTATACGGTCCGATTTTTGGTTATGTAGATTTTATTTTTGTAGAACAGCCCTATGCAGGAGGGATTTAGGAATCTCTGATGTCGTCAGACAAAGAGATGATAATTTTAGCGCCACTTTTCAGTGACTACAAACTTTCCATGCATTTGCAATACAGAAGTAATGGTTTTTTGACTTTTTTGATTCCAAAGATCTTATTGATATCTGATATCTCCATCACATCTTTGAATACAAAAGTACGTATATAGATTATGCTTATGGTTGCATGATTTCTATTTAAAGTTGTTTTCAACTTACAAGATGTGGATTGTTTCTAAATTTTGAAACAGCAGGGCTCGCTAAACCATTCACATCTTGTGAGATGGGGGCATTGGGGACTTGTTTAATTATATCTAATACTTTTAAAAGAAGCTTGGACGATATAACACAGCCAAAAGATTGGCAACTTCTGTCTGGGATTTAAAAAAGCTGCCTACTGCCTTCTGCTTAGAGATGCTTCTGCGGCGAACCAATCTACATATCTCTGTTGGTTGTTAAACGAAGCTCTTTATCCCCCTGGGCAGTCCAACCGGGAGCCCCAACCGGGAGCCAAGCCGGAACCCAGCCCAGAGCTTTTTTTGCTTTCCTACCCGTGTATATACCAATCTCTGCCTAACTCTTACCAATCTCACTAAAACTTCCAAGATTTTTTTTTTTGTTTTTAATTATTTTTTTTTTTAATTTTTATTTTTTCATCGGTCGAAATTGTTTTGGGAATTTTATAAATAAAAACATGAGAATAAAATAAAATCAACAATTCAAAAAACCCCAAAACATCAACAAAAGCTATACTTTACGAATCACAATCATCATTGAGAACAACTTAACAGAACACACTGCTGCTGTCGAATAACAGAATAGATTCCAATCGAACCATATACACTCCTTTACCCACGGCATTAACGCTACTTTCAATTCTTACACAGCGCTTAACCTTTTAACCGCCCTGTGCAATTTTCAAGGATTTAATCAGTTTGACACTTTACAAGTTCTTATTACAAGATGAAAAGACTATTTTCACCAGGTCGTTCAGAAGCAGCATCACCAAGCGGCACAAGGTCAAGATCAGATTCTAATCTACATGGTCAACCACAATTGCCACAGCCAAGCGCTCTACCAACTGACGAGATAAGTCCCGAGTTATTGCCAATTGTAACTTTATTAAGCGCTCAAGCCCATCGTCGTTATAATGAAGGGATCTTTATGCTTTTACAAAGTATCAACTCAGATGGTGAACCAGTACCAAATCGTCAATGGAGAGAAGTTTACGGTGTCTTGTTAGGTACTCAATTAGCAGTATGGGATGTTGATCAATTGGAAAAACATCAAAACGATACAGAAGCTTTGATGAACGCTAGTGCTAAACCAGATTATATCAATTTCACAGATTCTTCATTTAGAGCAGTTGATAGACTAGAAAATTCACAAGGTTTGAAAAATATTATCATTGTGTCAACAACTTTGAAAAATCAATATTTGTTACAATATCAAGAACCAGCAGATTTCCATCGTTGGAACGCAGCTTTCAGATTGGCAACTTTTGAATATACTTCATTACAAGAAGCTTATACCGGTGCCCTTTTATCAGCAAGAGGTTCAAAACTTTCAGATATTAGAACTATATTATCAGAATCTAAATACGATTACGAAGATTGGGTTAGTGTCAGATTTGGATCAGGTATGCCTTGGAAAAGATGTTATGCGGTTATTGAACAACCAAGTAAAAAATCTAAAAAGGACAAAATTTATAAAGGTTCTGTTTCCTTTTTCAAAGACGAAAAAAAACAGAAAAAAACCGCTATGGCTATCATTAAAGATGCTAGTGCAACTTATGCCTTGTATCCTCAATCTCATAAATTAGTTGATCATAGTACAATGATTAAGTTGGAAGGTACTGTCTTTTTCGATGGGAATAAAAAATCTTTACCAAAAGAAGCTTCAGTTTATTTCATGCCTGAACAACATAGTGCTGTTCCTGGTTATGATACATTAATTAGATTCTTGGTTCCATTATTGGACACTTTTGCTCTTTATGGTAGACCGAAAAGATTAAATGCAAACAAGAATGATTTGAATTCCTTATTGTTTGGTTTACCAGTTTTACCCCATGTTCATTATTTAGAAGTTGATGATCTTTTACAATTGGCTAGCACTCCAGTATCTTCAAATTGGTTATTAACAGAATGGAGATTCAAAATTAAAGAGATTTTGGCTAGAAAATTATCAACTGGTTACACAGGATGCGGTTCTCAACACGGTGTTCAAGGAGCTATAAATTCACCAGGGTTGAATCAAAGTGAATTTTTGGACGTTAGACCTGGTAATAATAATAGACCAACATCCCCATTATCACCAAGCTTTCTTCCTCAACCTAAATTTAAAAGAGATTCTTATCATTCTAAGGCAAGCTCTATTAATTCATCTGGTGGAGAATTGAGTGTACCTTCATCTCCACCGAAAAATAATAGAAATTCAGAGATTACTCAAATTTATGAAGATTACTCAAATGTTGCCCAAATGGGGAGATATAATCAAGATAGTATTACAGGCTCTCAAGATCCAAGACAGCAAGCACCACCACAAGCTAAATTACAGCAATTACAAGGGCAAGGGCAAGGCCCCGCGTATGGCCAACAGAAATCAGCTGCTTTACCACCACCACCTCACGGCAACGGTGTTGGTTATGCATCTAATAATGAGGTAAACAACCCTTACAAAATGAACAATGCCAGTGCAAGCTCTAATTCTTTAGGTTCAGGTCCACAAGCTAGAAGTAATGCACCATCACAAGCACCATATCCAACTCAAGTTCCAAATGCAGCATTACAAGCTCCACAAGATCCATATTCAAAATTCAAACAAAACTCTAACGAACGTCTTAATACATATCTAGATGATGATGATTTTGAAGAAGATTTCAATCAAGGTATCTCTGCGCTTTCAGTTAATGATAACAAAAAGTTACCAAATGATGACGTTTTCAATCCAGATTATCGCGGCGTTGGTAATGCTAATCGCTCAGTTGATACTTTTGGTCAAAATGAGCCAGGTATTAAAGTTCAAACTCCAAGTAAACCATTACCTGTTCCAAACATCAAAGTCGAGCAAGCCTCACCTTATACAAGTGGTCGCATAAATTCAAGCACTCCAAGCTCGCCTGTCGCTGCTGCAAAGCAAAGATCAAATGAAAATTTCAACCAACCACCAAGACAACCATCAGCTGCCCCAACATCTGGCTTATCAAAATCTCCTGCTCAAAAATTCACACCATTAAATCAACCAGCTCCACCACAACATCAACAACATAGAACATCTCCTCAACAACCCCAATTTCATCAAGCCAAACCAGTCCCACCACCACAACAACAACAACAACCTGTTCAGCATAGAGCTCCACCAGCTCAACAACAACAACAACAACGCCCAGGACCTTCTCAGAACTCATATTCTCCACAACCAAATCAACAATACCAGCAAAGACCTCCTCCACAACAACAAGGATATCCACCTCAACAAGGACATCCACCTCAAAATTATCAACAAAGACCTCCACCACAACAAGGTTATCCACCTCAACAAGGATACCCACCTCAAGGATATAGTGCACCAGCTCCGCAGCAGCAATACGGTGCTCCAGCACACCAAGGTGGATATAGAGGTGGCCCACCACCACCACAACAACAAGCTCAAGGTTATCCACCACAACAAGGTTATGCTCCACAAGGACCAAGACCACAACAAGCACAAGGTATACCGAGAGCTCAATATAATTATGGTTCAGCACAATCTATTCCACAACAAGCTGCTGGTTATGGACAAAGACCTCCACCACCACCACAGCAGCAGCAACAGCAACAACAACAACAATATGGCCAATACCCACCACAACAACGCAAACCGGTGAACCCATACGGTGGTACCTCAACTGCAGCTGCAGCTTCTGCAGCTAACTCGAATCCATATTCTCAAGGTAATCCGTACTCTAAATGAATGCTACTTTAGACGAGGTTATGAATACAAGACAGATGTAACAATATATTCAAAGGACGGTGTATTACTATGTACAAGTTATGTGTTTTTTTTTTTTAGCCCATGGTGAATTTTGTAAAGAAGCATTCAATAGTTGTAGTTGTTGAAACATGAAACTGTCAAGAGCCGTAGAGTTTGTCGCGAACCGAGTGTGATTGTTTTTTTTTTTTTATGAGACCCGTGTCAAATAAGAATCGAAGGAGCAAAAATGGAAAGAGTCTTTCAATGGTGTGTGAGAGGGTCTCAATAAAATAAATAGAAAAAAAATAATATATACATACACGATAAGTTTTTTTTTATTATTTTTTTTTTGCATTGTTTGAATCTTGTTGTTGAATTTATACTTCGTTGCTTGTGGTTGAAACGAGAGAGATAGAGAGAGAGCGAGAGCGAGAGTGAAAGAGAGAGAGATATTCAATAGAGTTGAAGATAAGTCTGGTGATTGGTTTTCGTCTCATTACTGGGTATCAAGTTTAAGTTTAATCATAGTGCATAATAAGAGTTACCTGTTTTTGAGGGCATTTTTGTAATTGTATACGTGACAAAGAGTTCACGAGTGGATAAGGTTACTATTGAAGATAGTCATATGCGACACGATGAATGCTCTTAATCAAATTTTAAGATATTTCCAATCTTTGAAACACCTGTTATCGGGGAAAATACAAATCAATAAAAGATTTTTGAATCTAAACCTGTTCATCTCTGTTTTGGTTTTGATTATAATAGCTCAACCGCTATATTCGTATCATTATTCAGGAAAATCTGGTCATAATGATTTGTTTTTGCTAAAGAATGAAGCTTATTCAACAACTTATGATAGTTTAATTGATCTTTATGATCCAAAAGAGTTGAAAAGTTTTAGCTTTGAAAAAAAATGTAACTTATATTTTGAAGAACTACACAAGAAAAATTCCAATTGGATCTTGAACAACTACGATACAACTGGTTACGATGATAACTATATCAATTTTCAAGATTTTTTAAGTTTTAAGAAGAAGGCAGAACCAGATATGGAATTTGATGAGAAGACCATTTTAAAATTGGAAAAAGAGTTCAACGAAAGATCGTTTGATAGCGTGAAAGTTGACAAGGGTATCATTGACTCTGTTTCCACTTTGAGAATCTTCAGTAAATGCTTTGTCGAAGAACCACAGGGCAAAAAGACAAACTATATCTCATCTTTATTACAAGACGAAGAAGAAGAAGAGGCAAAACAACAATCAAAGCATGAATTGTGTCATGATACTGAAGCCAGAATTTTCCCTTGGCTATCAAATATCCAGCCAACTTATAAAAGATGGAATGGCGATGTTATTGTTGGCCCCCCAGATTTATCGTCTTCATCATCACAGAATGTACAATATGGTAGCGATGATAGTACTATACCAACAAAGTTGTTCAAAAGGGCGAGATCCAACTGCTTTTTGAGAAATTGGAAAGAGTCCATCAATGGTAAAGGTATAGTTATATCTGCTTCAGATGGTCAAGTTGACGAGTTGAAAAGATTAGCATTGATCTTAAGGGCATTGGATAACGATTTACCGATTCAAGTTGTTCATAAAGGTGATTTGTCAGAAGTTAATCAAAACCATTTGATCGAGGTCTTTAGAAAACCCATCAAGCAAGATCAATTGCCATTATCATCTGATAAACTGGCTTCTGATCAAATTCCGACTTTCCCACCACAGGATCTCTGGTTCGTAAATGTTCAACATTCATTGAAAGAAGAGTATAAGCCTTATTTCAAGAGATACGCAAACAAACTACTTGCTTATTTTTTCAACTCTTTTGAAGACATGATTTTGATTGATACAGATACAGTTCCATTTGTAAATCTAAGGACAATTTTTGAATTACCAGGTTTTATCAATAAAGGTGCCTTTTTTTTCCAAGATCGTCAACTACGTGGGTCAAATTCTGAAAACCAAATCAAATATTTCAAAAGATTATTCCCATCTAAATTGGATACTTATTTCTTCAATATTCCCCAGGTTACTGATTTCACTTTGAAGAACAGATTCATTGGTGGGTTAAGAAACCATTATATGGAGAGCGGTGTTGTCGCAATTAAAAGAACTTCACATTTCACCGGTATGCTATCAGCTATTCAATTGAACTTTTGGTCAATCACAGCCAAAAAGATACACGGTGATAAAGAATTATTTTGGCTAGGTCAATCTATTGCTGGTAATGAAAACTATGAGTTCAATGCCCTTGGGGCTGCTTCTGTTGGTGAATTAACGCCAAGTGAAAACAAGCTTTTCCCAAAGACCTCAGCTAATGAGCTTTGTGGTAATCATCCAGGTCATATCAATGGGTACGATAACCAAACTTTACTCTGGATCAACTCAGGTTTTACATTTTGTAAAAAGACACAGGCCGCACAATTTGATCATGGTAAACCATTATACAAGAATTTCGACAAGGACTCATTGGAAAAACTCTACAGAGGTATAACGAAAATTAATACTGGTATTGTTCCCCCACCTCAAGAAATCGATGGACGTAATGATCAAGGCAACGCAGATAAAGGTTGGAACGATGAACACAAATACTGTATGTCATACACATGGTGTGCGTATGAAGCCGTTGGGTCGATGTCTAAACCTGAAGAAAGGGGACTACTAGTGCATTTCAGCGAAGAACAAAGGCGTATTTTTGATTTTTTTGGTGATCTTTGGTTGACAGGTCTGCGTGAAGATAAACCAAAGAGGGCATGATGTATAGATGAAGAGAAAAGATGCAAATAATTAATTTTGTTGTTGATTTGAACTGTATAAACATAAAAGTTAGTGAAGAACAAGTAATTTCACCTGTATATCGCCTTTATTTGTATATGTGATATCGGGTTCCTGACTCCTTTATGTCCGGAGGTGTAAGCGTAGTCGGCAAGACAAAAAGATTGTCGATGATTCACACAGCTTTTCAGGAATTGGAAAGCTGAAAGCAAGCCAATTGATCCATTTTGATAGAAGAGATGTTTTAAAGTGATCGATAAGATGAATTGAAAGCTAACATGGGGTTGAAAACGATAAATCCAGGGCTCAAGACACCACTGCTGGTGCTTGCATTGATTATTGCATGCTATAATGCAATTCAATATAGACACCTTGTGTTTTCATCGGTGAACCAACCTCTCAACAATACCAAGGAGCTTCATGTTTCGCAAATACTTGATTCACTAAGCTCAAAATCACTGGAGCGTAACTGCAAACAATTTTGGAGCCAGGTGAAGAAGATTGATGATTTTTTGCATGATTATAATGACACAGGATTTGATTCAGAGAGAGATACCATATGGACCCAGGAATCACTATTTGCAAAAGTACAAAATCATACAGCACTAATTAGAGCTTACAATCATTGTTATCTGGCAAACGATTACTGTGACATTAAGCTAGAAAGGCAACTGTATCCTTGGTACACATTTAAGTCACCAAAAGTTAATCACAGAAGTAAAGGCGATCGTAAAGCGTTTCCAAATAATTCATGCTTGAGGAAAATCAACAAAAGCTTGAAAGGTAAAGGTATTGCAATATCGGCGAAAGAGCTCCATATGAGAGAATTGATCAATCTCATCACACTTTTGAGAGCCCTTGGCACGTCGATTCCTATACAAATTGTTCATCGTGGTGATTTCTCAAAATTTGCACAGATCAAGCTACATGAGATTGCGGAGGCAGAATTGACGCAGGATATTAAAGATAGTATTGGCTTGGACATTGAAGTATTCTCAAAGATGAGCATTGAATTCATAGATGTTTCAGGAGTTGTTAGTGAGGAATTTAAACCTAAATTTCGAAAGTTTGCAAACAAACTACTGGCCTATTTGTTCAACACATTTGAAGAAGTTGTCTTGATTGATGCTGATACAATACCATTCATACCATTACAAGATTTCTTCAATTTTGAAGAATATGTGAAAAGCGGAGCGTTTTTCTTCAAAGATAGAGCTTTGAACAATGGACACGATCACTCTGACACTATTGATCTCTTCACAAGACTGACACCATCTACTCAAGAATCTGCAAAGCTTGGGATACCACTTCTCACTTCTCATACTTGGGACAATCATTTTTTCAAATTGGGGTTTAAACATTTGATGGAAAGTGGACTGGTAGTAGTTAATAGGAAGAAGCACTTTGTTAATCCATTGGTTGCGATCCACTTAGCACTGTATCCAAATTTGATTGGTGAAAGGGTTCATGGCGACAAGGAATTATTCTGGCTAGCCATGGCGATCTCTGGAAATGAATCATATGAATTCAATGACAATTTTGCAGCTTCGATAGGAGAAATATCCACAGGAGAAAGATCCCATTATCCTGATTTGACCAACACCAAGGAGCTTTGTTCCAATCATCCATCGCATATCTACAAGGACAAAAGGCTTCTTTGGATGAACACTGGTTTCAAATACTGCAAAAAATTGATGCACATTGATATGACCAATCCATTTTTCAAAGGTATGACGTCTGAAGAGATGGATCTATATAACTCATCGCCATTGAAGATAAAAAGCGCCATAATACCGCCTGTTCCTATCAAAGGTAACAATTGGAAAGTCAAAAACAAAGACAGGCCGACCTATTCATGGGAGCACAAACCTTACTGTGAAGCATACACGATATGTGCTTATGATAGACTTGACGATCAATTAGGTGAGGTTATAGACTTTAGTGAAGAAGACCAAAAACATTTTGATCAACTTGGGGAGATCTGGTTTAAAGGAATAGATATACTAAAAGCTATAACAGCAAAGATTAGAGCAAACCGGCAATAACATCCATACCCTCTCTGAGACATTAGAATGTGCCTTGTAGGAAGGTCAACCAACTTACCACTTTGTATAGTTGAGATTGACTTCCGGTATTAATGCTGATCGATATTCCGACCATCGCGCTTTTTTTTTCTTCATCTTCAACGAATCCAAAGAAGTATAATAGTGACAATACCCTTGCAAAGCAGACGATAGCGGTATTCAAAGTTTATTAACTTACCTGTTCAAACCGCTGTTGCTAAGACTTTAGGATGCTTAGACGCCAAGTTCACAGAATCACTTCTGTGAGATACAACTCGACTTCCACAGCAGCTGATATTGATGCGTTGTTGGAAAGAGTGAAGAACTTGACTCAAGGATTTGGTAATGTATCAAGACCAAGAGCAGGTGATATGAAAAACTCTGTAAAGAGAACAAATTCAAGATCGAAAGACGGTCATAAGTTTGCTTCAAAGCCAAAACAACCTTTGAGCAATAGATTTGCCAAAGGTGATAAGAACCGCGGTGATATAACTCAAGCTATGGATGAATTCTTCACAGCACCACAACAGCAAAACCAAAATAACGGAAGACAATCTTACCGTAGAAATCAATCAAATTCAAATTCAAACTCAAACTCATTATCTCCTGATGAATTCAGAACACAACAGAGATTAAGCTTGACACAAGGATCAAGACCTAAAAATATAGACAGACCTACCGAAAGAATTTCTCGCGGTAGAAATGAAAGAGCCTCAAGGGTACAAAGAGCACCAAGAGATTCAAGAGGTGGAAGAACAGATTTCACAAGAGGTGCACCAAGACCTAGCGCTGCTAATTCAAGAATCGGTGGTTCAAGAGCTGGTAAGTCCAAAAGTGGTGGTAGCTTTAGATCAAAGAGGATCACATCTGAAAGTAAAGCGCCAATGATAAATACCAACACAGATCTCGTCACTGCAAATTATGTTTTAGAAGAACCTTCTACTCAAAGTCTCTTGGAAACTTCACCATTGTTATCACACGATCCTCAATCAAGAATTTTAAAGACTATTCGTGCTTCATTGCAAAATTCAAATACCGATATTGGAGCTGTGTTTAAAGGTGAACTACGTAAGACTGAATTATCAAAATTTGAATCACATTTGAAAACCAAAAATTTGAAATTTAATGCCTCGATTGTTGCCAATGCATTGGATAGAAATAATTCAATAGATTATGCGACAAAAGTTCAAATCTTGGGGCCTTTGATTGGTGCATCTTCTGCTAAACATTTACCAGGGCCATGAATTTTTGAACAACTTGTATAAATAAACAATTTCTATGTACATACAAACTTGAGCAAGATGTCGTAACTTTATTTGGAAATTAGCGTTCATTTCGTCGTCCCATTGACATTGTTATATATTACCCCTTCGATGAAATCCAATTTGATGTTTTTGATGAGTTCATTGTTACTCAGATTCAAAAAGCTATCTTCAATGAAATCATAGTCTAAGTCTAACCTTTCGCAAAGTTTTGAAACTGAGAGTCTTTTAAAAGGTTTGATATAATGAATTAGTGTTTGTAACTTAAAGATCTTCTCTATAGTCTTCAAATGTTGTATTAGAAAGTCATCTTTTTTTTCGGAATCAAGTAACAGTCTCAAAGTCTTCATGAATTCATCGTGCTGAAGCGACTCAAAAGCGCTGATTAGCGTTATATACCTTAAGATTTCCTCGTCTTTCAAGAAATATTTAGTCTCCTGACTCTCGAATTTGTTAATCTCATTATTACTGAGTATTGACGTTATAATCAAATATTTCAATATCAAAATTCTTTTCGACTGGTTCCCAACTTCATCATAGTTCTTGAAACTTTCGTAAAATTCAATAGAGGCCTGCTCATAATTTTCATCTCTCATGTACATTTTACCACCACATTCTTTGATAATGGCATTGATTCTTGGATGAGGAATTGTGCTTTGAATCGATAGTGTCTTCCGGTATAGCTCCTTCAATTTAGATCCGTCATTTGACTCCGAATGTAGCTGGATCTCTATGGAATATAACTCTAATAAATAAGTATTTCTCGTCAGTTCGGACATCTTGTCCAACAGGGCATATAAATCCTTCAATAGTTCTTTGGCATTTTCAAATTCTTTGAGATCAATGAAGACATGAATTTTTTTAAGTTTAGCCTTCAGATTCAATCGATCATTACCAGCTTTGTAATTATCAATAAATGTGTTTAGGAAATCTAATTGTAAATTTGGCGGCAACCCAATATAACTATCCAGAATCCTACTCAAACTATCTTCAACGTAACCTCTTTGAACTCTCCCCAAGTCCAACTGAAATATTTTCCTATAATGCGTTATGAAACCTTCATATTTCTCCAACTTATATTCAATCTTGATCAATTGCTTTAATGCTTTAAGTTTGTACTCGGTTAACTCCTCCACCGATGTATCAGCACTGTCCTGGACTTTCAATATAGATTCGTATATTTCAATTGCCTTCTCTGGATCATCCTGCTTGGTATTCTTAGCATTGTAATACAACGCTTCAGCTGAATTTTCATCACCGCCGTCGTTTTGATCTTGGTCATCGATTGAGTTCATATCACCGTCATTCATAACATCGTCGTCGTCTTCAAACTCAAACTCATACGACTCAGCATCAGACATCATAAAATCCTCCTCGTCCGACATTTTTTCAACGTTGTTCTTGTAGATCTTTGGCACAATTGACAGCTCGTGTTAGCTATACAAGAAGAGATCTTATGCTCTTATTGATTACTGTGACATTATTTGACGGGTATCATACAAAGTGTTCCGGTTTGGCTCATTCCCATACTTAAGAAAAATATGTCACGTGCAGACCCGAAATTTTCCCCGGTTTACCATATTCTCTTTTCTAGAACTCATCAATATTAGTAAAAAAGAGAGGCACCAATGAGTAGAGCAGTTATAAGTGAACAGTTTTCCCTGATTGTCTTATTAAAAGCTATAGGAGCTGGTGAGGACTTCATATATAGGTCAAAATGTTACGCGCTTTGTCAATGAAGAGAGCTTTGGGCTTCAGTCAAAGATGTATAAAGAGAAATTTGGCCACTGCTGCTTCTGAGCTACCAACAACTCAAACATCAACTCTACCAAATGGGTTGACTATTGCCTCTGAATACATTCCACATTCTTCAACTGCTACTGTGGGTATCTGGATTGACGCTGGGTCAAGAGCTGAGAATGCTAAAAACAATGGGACCGCTCATTTTTTGGAACATTTAGCTTTCAAAGGTACTACCGCTAGATCTCAATTAGCTCTAGAATTAGAAATTGAAGATCTTGGGGCTCATTTAAATGCTTACACCTCGAGGGAAAATACTGTTTATTATGCTAAATCCACCCAAAAGGATATCCCAAATGCAATTAACGTCTTATCAGATATCTTGACAAAATCTACTCTTGATCCGAAAGCTATCGAAAGAGAACGTGATGTTATAATAAGAGAATCTGAAGAAGTTGACAAGATGTATGATGAAGTTGTTTTCGATCATTTACATTCCATATGTTACAAAAACCAACCGTTGGGTCGTACAATTTTGGGTCCACTTGAAAATATTAGAACTATAAAGAGAGATGATTTGACAAGTTATATCGGGAAAAATTATGCTGGTGACAGAATGGTTCTTGTTGGTGCCGGTGCTGTTAGTCATGAAGATCTCGTAAAATATGCAGACAAATATTTCAGCCATTTGAAACCATCTCCAAGTAAACTACCTTTAGGTACTCCTCGTGGTGAACTACCAATTTTCCATGGTGACGAAATTAAAATTCAAGATGATTCAATCCCAAATACATATATGGCTATTGCAGTCGAAGGTGTTAGTTGGTCTGCTCCTGACTATTTCACAGCTTTAGTTACACAATCCATCGTTGGTAACTGGGATAGATCCTTAGGTACTGGATCAAATTCACCATCTCAATTGGCTTTAAATGTCGCAAATGGTATCAATGGTGAACCTTTAGCTAATTCTTACATGTCTTTCTCTACAAGTTATTCAGATACTGGTTTATGGGGAGTTTACTTGACAGCTGATAAATCCGCTGATTTGAAACACGTCATTAGTGAAATCACAAGTGAATGGAATAGATTGAAAAGAGGTGAAATAACAGATGACGAAATCAGTAGAGCAAAAGCTCAATTAAAAGCTTCCCTTTTATTAAGTCTTGACGGTTCAACTGCTATTGCCGAAGATATTGGTAGACAAATTGTCACAACTGGTAAAAGATTAAGTCCTGAAGAAGTTTTCGAGAAAGTTGATGTCATAAATAAATCTGATGTCGTGAATTGGGCTAACTATAGATTGAAAGATAAACCAGTGTCAGTGGCTGCTGTAGGCACAGTTCATTCATTGCCACCTTTGAAAGATATAAGAAAAGCATTGGCTTAATTCGAACAATCCCGAACCTTGTATATATTTTTAATTTTTCAATGTAAATTACAGTATTAACTCTACACTTTTTGTAATAATACAAGTTTCGTTTACTAAATCATTGTTGCTGTTGCAACACTAAGTCTTCCCCATCTTCATATTCTTCATCATCATCGTCTTCAAGGTCGCCTTTACTGAATATACTTTCCTTCGGTATTCTTTTCATATTTTCACCATCAGGTTTTTCAAATAATGGACCAATTCTGCTTACCCACCTCATTCTCTTTTCTAGTAGTGATTTTATAGCAGAATTTGCAGCTGCTTGATGAGCTTGTTGAGCTTGTAATTGTATTTGAACGGATGGGGGCACAGAAGATCCATGTGAATTTGCACTTGAACCCGTCGTGGTCTTCTTTTTCTTGTTTTTCGGAACACGAATTCTCTTGAGATATGCACTATCAACTTGTTTATCTAGATCATCCAAAATTGACAAATATTCTTGCCATGCTAACTGGTTTTCAATTATTGGTATCAATTCCTTCTTTCTCTTGTTATTTTTTTTCGAAACTGTCTTCAGTTCATTTTGTAATTGGCGTAATTCAGTAGAGACTTCATCGTCTTGGGGATTGAGCCAATCAGGTTCTTGATCTTCATCTTCATCTTTACTTTCATTACTTGGGCCATTTGAAGAGCCATTATTAGCATTCAGGTTCATGAAAATACCTATATATTTCAATTCTCTTTTCAATCTTTCTTCTAATGAGTTATAATCCGCATTAACACTCGAAACTTTCCAGCCTTGTTGCTCAGGTAATGCACTTGTACTCGTTCTAGGTTCGTTATTTGTTGTATTTGTAGCTGTAATTGAAACGTCATCATCATTTTTGTCGTTATTATTGGAGTTCGTTATATCTGTAGTTCCATTTTCATTACCTTTATCGTCCTTCAAGATAGCAGATAATAATCTTGAAACTAAAGGACCACAACTGACCTTTTCGGTTTCCAACACAAAATCGTTCAAATCTGTTGAAGAATTTTTAGGTAATATGGACTCTGGGGTTATCCTTGAAGGTGGAGGTGAATAATTTGAAGCATTTTCTTCTTCGTTCCAAACTGATGAATATAATGGACCAAGATTTGGAATCAAGTATGGTGTTAAATTTGGATCATAATTTGGATCATTTGCCAACGCATCCGTCATTATAAATTTATTTTTCAAAAATTTTAAATCTTCCTCAGTAAAATTTCTATAAAAATTCTCTATAAAACTTTGGAAAGTTGCAAATTGAACTTGATTCGATGGTTTACTTTTACTAAAATCGATATCAGGTATAGGCCCTGGTAGTAAGTCTTTCAAGTCATTCTTGGGGTATGATGAGACAGCATACTTCTTCTTTAAATAGTCGTCTCCAGATTCTTCTAATCCACCATTCTTATCTGAAAATAATCCAAGGGCAATTGCAGCTGCAGGTAGTGTCTGTGATGTCACAAACTCTGATTTTGGATTACGTACAGAAGGATCATTCTCTATTTCTTCTTGATGACTTAGTCTTCTTTTGGAGGGCGATGCCTTTATATCATCTTTTGGTATATCGACCAAAACATCTTCATCTTTGGTACTTGTTTCAGCGTCATTTATACTTGGCGTGGTATCCGCTGGTGGTTCATCGGTCTCTTTCTTCTCCTGTTGATCAGCATCCACTTCATTTTCATCATCATCTTGTTCTGCAATGTTTTCGTTCCCTTTTGTTGTTTTTGGACTTGTTCCTATATCTTCCATCTTTATATCGTCATCACCATCTTTGTCATCATTCTGCGTGCTGTTGTCTTTGGGCAATGGTGTTGTTTCAGCAGTGAATACATCACTTTCATCAATCTCTGCATCTTCGTCATCTTGTTCTTCTCCGTTATTCAGTCTTAATTGTCGTGTAACTTGTTCTATGGTCAGTTCATCGTGATTTGATACAATTTCCAATTGATCATTCAATTTCACAAGTAATTTCCTCAAAGACTCTAGCGTAGGTAGAGAAGGTACGTTCATTGTATTATCACCATTGAGTAGCCCAATATCTCTGTCAAACTGAATGCCTAGATGATCAAGAATCTCTTGAAGCGTTATCGATGGAGATGATGACTTTATGGACTTCTTCGCAGAGGCCTTACCAGCTGTTGATGAGCCCCGCCCTATTTTCCTTCTACCATGTCCTCTTGGTGGCATTTTCTATCCCGATCTAGTATAACCACCAATTAGAAAATAATGATTTCTCAACTTATTGATACTAGTTGGATGATACTAAATATGACATGTCTTAGACTCCAAAAGCCTGTTTATTGTTTTTAATTATCAACGAGAACGCTTCAAAAATTCGCGAAATAATTAACTATCACTAGTTGGTGTTTGGGTGAGAAGATAAAACTAGTATACCAACTGATATCTACGGTACTTGGAAAGAACTGTAAGCATGGCCCAAATTAGTGCAGGTTTGATAGCTATGCTGTCATCAATTATGTGTCCATATTCTGGTTCTGTCTGTATGAGTCAAAATTGGAAGGTTTCCATGAACCCATATATGACTATGTATAGGATTACGCGAAATAGTAAATCCATTGGGTTAACTAGAGGTCAATCTAAGCACACAGTTTCAAGTAGAAGACAAACGAACAGTTCATATGAACCTATAATGCAAATACAACATTTCGTATTAATAAATCGTATATCGTGAGAAAATCTAATATCTCAGTGTATTATATATACAAGTTGGGGTTATTTTATACAAGAGTTGATTGAAAACTTCATTGTGTATAGACCACCTTAATTGTTGTAAGATGATAATCTTTCATCTTCTCTTTTATCTTTCAAATATTCAAATACAGATTTTTCCTTCTTTGGTGCATCTTCTGGTCTTTTCCACTCTTCAGGAAATTGTAGACCTCTAATATCTTTGATTCTATTTTTACGTTTTCTCTCTTTGGCATAGATATGACGTTTATCTAATGGAATATCTGTGAACTTGTCAGCATTTGGATCTTTTGATTCTGTTATCATTGTTTTCAAAGTATCTAGTAAATATCTTGTGTTTTGTAAAGATTCTGGGAATCTATCACTTGACATTTTCAATTCATCATTTCTATAATCGTATCTTGTGCCTGCAATTAATCTAAATTTATGTAACTGTTCTTCATCAAGTCCCAATTCGGAGGTCTTCAAAGTTAAAACCACTTTCTTATTCAGTGGTAATTCTTCTTCACCCAAAATTGAAGTATATTTCAAAGTAATTGGTTTATTTTGAGGTGGAACATACTCTTGACGATATTTAGCTAAATGAGGCATTTCATACGCTGCGATTCTGTTATATTTTCTTCTTTCTCTATGGTTTCTTATTTTCATTTGTGCAAGTTCTGGATATTCATCTAAAGTCACTGGTTGATCGAAAAACTTTTGTGAATCTAAAGGAAGTCCATCAATTTCTGCATGAGCTACATCACCTTCCCAGTAAAGTCTTTCCAATTCGCTTGCAGTGTACCCGTATTCACGAGCATGTCTTTTCAGCGCTTCCAACTCAACTTGAGATTTTCTATACTTCAAAGCTAGTTCATATTTTCTCTTTTGGTGTAAATCTAAAACTTCGTCAGCATTCAAAGTCATCCATTTTGAAGGCGTTTGGTATAATGGTTTGTGATTATTCAGTATTCTCGAGCTAGTGGAGAAGGATCTCACTATACTCTTGCTCCCAATACCAAGCATTTTGATATAGCTGATATTTGGAATCATCTTCTCTCCCGCCAATGTAGTGGTTCCAGCTTTTTTTTCAACGAAATGAATATTTCAGCGGTTAATAAAGAAAAAAATATCAAAAATTCGCGAATTTTTGATTGAGTTTGTATGCTGATTATGTAATTTATTACATTGCAGTATACCGATTTGTTTACATTTCTAAAACTTCAATAAACATAGACATCGTGTTATAGTGATAATATATAGTACAATATTTTAGCAGAGAACAGAGTAAAGGGAGTGAGGGGATAATAAAAAACGTATAGAAAACAGCTAAAAGAAGTGAATAGCAAAAGGGGGTAGTTGGGTAACAAAAAAGCGAGAAAAAGTATTAAAGAATTAAAATCTAAGAGATTGATAGTTCACCAGGATTTTGTGAAGAACCTTCAGGTATACCTGATTTTCTCTTTTTATTCTTTTTTTTTTTATCTTTTTTTTCACTTGAACTTTCATGATGTTCTCTCTTTTTAGATTTATCCTTTGCAAGGTAAGCAGGAATTGGAACAGGTGCAGGATTTGGACCTGTTATAATTGGTGCAACACCATTTCTTTTATCTTCTAAATATTTTTCCTTATTACGTTGATAATGTTCTAATTCTTCATTATAAGCTTCTTTCCATTTTTCCTTTTCTAATTCACCTAGTTCATTCCATTTTTTAGAAATTTCTTGAGTAATTTCAGTTGATGATAAAGCTGGTAAACCTTTTGAAGATCTTTCTTCTCTAAGAGCTTGACGAATATAAGCAGAATAAGCGAAAAATACAGTCAATGGTTTTTTTGGAGCATTTGGATCTTTTTCAACTTTTTTCTTTGGAGGTTTAACATCTTGTTGTTGTTCTTGTGCGTGTTGATGTTGATGTTGTTGTGGTTGAGTAGCTTGAGATGGTAAAACTTGATCTGGTAAAACCAAACTATTTAAAGCTAATGAAGGATCAATTGATGAACTTGAAGCAATTAATCTAGCAGTATCATTAACACCATTTGTAGCAGAAGTTAATAATCTCAAAGAATCACCTAATTGTCTGAAAACTTCTGCTGAATCTTCATCTGCTGATAATGAAGCGTTATAAAAATCAACAGTTGCACTTGAAGCTTCATTAGCAGCTTTTGATAATTCATAAAGCGCTGAAACAAGCTAGTTACATTAGTTAGAATCACAATTTTTTCAAATGGCTTAATACTTGTACATACTTGATCTTTGGCTATTTTCAAGTGGGCCGACATGGTTTTTTGTTTATTGTTTTGTTTTCCCTTCTAGATTGATTTGAAAGGTTGGACAGTAACCAAGTAAAATTAAAGGGGATCCAGTTAAAATTTTAAAAGGGAGGTTGTTGAAAATTTAGTGGGAAATGTGCTGCTTATAGGAAAATAAATTTTTGTTTAGATTTAAGCTGGGAGTTGGAAAATCAACAAAGGGGAGTGTCAAGTGTTTTTGTTTTCTTCTGCCTATTAGCTGGGAGTTTCTCAGTGTTAAACTTACTTTGCTTAGAGAAAGTGGAATTGGTATCATCGGTGGACACCGTGTTGGTGGTCACTGGCTGCCTGAAAAAAAAAAAAAAAAATCTTTACCTAAAAGTGCCTTGAGCGGACCCACCAGTTTACAGAGAAGACAACACAACCGAAGATCTTTTTTTCCCGTTTAAGTCTTTGGAAAGGATTTCCTTTCTGACTCTGGGCTCGTTCCTTTTGAAGAAATAAACAGGCCCGTGGGCAAACTAGTGGCCCCACTACAAACAAGCGGCCCTTCACGGTGAAATGGATGGGAAACAGTTTTGTCCAAGTGGGGCAAGAAATCTTTTCGGGAAGATCTTCTGCCTAACTTTTCATAGGAAGGCAATTTGGCCAAAAGCTAATAAGGAGAGAAAAATCAAAATCGCAGTGAACTTCTTTTTGGAATCGCTGCCTATCTGTCTACCGCCTATTCTGCCTATCCTCTTAAATTTTTACCGGGGAGTCCTTCCAAGTCTGTTCAATTTTTAGAAAGAGGTTTTACCAAGGATTTGTCTACTGTGTAATTCTTTATTAGCATAAGCATTAGCATTAAAATGGTTAAATGAATAGAAATAACATGAACGCATGATGAGAGAACAAAAATAAAAATTGTCTAGCTATTATATATAGGTACAGAGTGATTTAATATGCAAAATTGGGTAGCTATTAAGATATTATGATGATGCTCAATAAGTGATTTTGATATTCATTTTCAGCACGCACAATTCATCTTTAGCACCTAGTCTCCAACAAGGTCTATTTGTATGGTAATTGAAAGGAATTGAAGGATCTGTTGGCATGAATCTCTCGAAAATCTTGAGCAATTCATGCTTAATCTTTGTCATTTCAATTTTTGAATTTGTTGTCTTGAGAAGTTTTAACTGAACTGTTATATACTTAACATCACTGGTTAATATATCGAATTCTTCATCACAATTTGTCAAATTGAACTTGATGCAAAGATTTAATTGATTGGATGGGAAATTGTTTATTAGTGATGATTCATCATCATTGATTTTATCGTTGAATTTTAATATTTTAAAGAAAAATTCATAAAGTTTATACTTTAAAACTTTCTCTCTATTTAGTGATAGCCTTTGAATGGTTTTACAATTTGGATCTAAAATTGGTGAAATTTCTGGATCTTGGAAAACATATCTTGAAACAAATAAATCATCAGCTTTGATTTTTTCCAAGAAATATCTTGGTTTGAATTCTAAAGTATCATAAGAGTTAAATTTCGATTCCCTAGGAAGCTTAGTGGCTTTTTCTAGCAATTCTTTCTTCAACTCAAGAATAATGCTATTTTCAATGGCAACTTTTTCTTTGATTGTTAATTCTTTCTTCTTTTCCATTTCAATAGATTTTTTCAATACCTTCCCTTGATTTTTACAAAGTAATGGTGATCTACATGATGAACTCGAACTTGAACTTGAACCTGAACTCGAACCTGGACTTGGGCTCAAAGACATTGAAGAATCAGACGATGCTGATCCTAATCTTGAACGATTCAAGTTGTTTGTATCGATTGTAGACTGATTGAGCGATTGACCATGGTGAGGGCTGGGTTTTATTGTAATTGGTTTATAAACAATCGGTTTCTTAAAATTTGAAAAATTCGAAATTGATGGTAACTTTATTGAATTCATTATTGGTCTATTGTCGACTTTTGTTACATGGAAATCATACTGTTTCCCAATGTTGATCGGTTGTGTTGGGATAGTTGAGTAATATTGGGTTATAGGTGAAAATTGTTGTTGTTGTTGTTGTTGCTGGTAGGGATTTGACTGAACTTGTACATATTGCTGTGGTGTAGTCTGGTTTGATATTATTGGTGTTGATAAGGGAGTGCTGGGGACTTGATGGTATTGATTGACATAGAAATATTGGTTCTGATACAAGTGGTGTTGTGGATGTGAATGGCACATTCTATGTAGCTGCTCCCCAGATTTCAAAGCACATTTGCAAAACTCAGTACTCTCTTGAGATGTTTATATACATTTTCTCAAGACTCATTTGACCCTTAAAATATTATTCAATCGTTGTATCACATCTTTATATAGTAAATCAAAGTTTGGATCTAGGCTACATGTAAATTGATAAGCTTTAATATCAACTTGTGCATTGAGATGAAACATTTTTTTAAAAGGTTATTGGAAAGATCTACAGTCAACTGACATAATGCGTTTGGGACTCGTGGTGCGACAATGATGAATTTGTTTTTACGACCCTACCCGCCTTTGCAAGTTGGGAAACATTGATTTTGTTTCGTCTCCACTTAGACCCACTAATTCAAATAACACATAATCGTGCTTGATGCCTCTGTACTATTGTAAAAACCCAACCCAAGATCAACAGGGCCACGAAAATTGAGATCTGAAGCTTATTTAAGTAATTATACTTTCTGAAAATTGATGATGATAGTACCGTGAGCAATTTATAAATAACAATAGCTTGACTGTACCCTATCAAAATTTATTTTACAATCCAAGAAATATATACTTTTCTTGTACATTGGCTGCAAATAAGTTTACATTGAGACGAATAACCGTCCCATTGGAAGTTCAAAGATCAGACTAGACTCGCTTTATGCTTTAAAGTTTGTTGCATTAACAGTTGCATAAAACATTTCAAATGGAAATTTACATTACTTTCTCACAACTTCTGTAGACAAGAAACAAAACTTACATGTTTAGGTTTCCAATGTTAATGCAAACAAAAATGATTTTAATGATTATCTAAAGACTTATCTAATCATATAGATATATTAGCTAGCTTACTTTTCACCATAATCTTCATCAGAGTCTTCAGTTATTGTACTGATTGGTGTCAAGTTCAATCTACTAAATATACTGGTTCCTGTTCCCTGTGTACTCTGCCTGCTTTGTCCACTTTGAGTTGATCTAGTAGATTTTTGTTGTCTTGATCTGAGTGTTGAATCTGGAGTTTCCATAGGTGTTCCATTCGGAGACTCAACAACTTTGTTTAACGAAGTCAAACTTCCATAGTTACTCAAATCCTCTTCATAATCATCTATATTCAATAAACTATCTGCGGATTGTTTTCTTGTTGTCGGTGTGGTTTCTCCTACTATCACAGGTTGTGCTTCTGGCACTTTGAACTTTGTTATGGTATCATCATCATCATCATCGTTAATTTCATCAAGCAATTTTTGGTTTTTTTCAATACTAGCTTTCCAAAATTCTTCACCTTCTTTACTCAATGAACTCAATATCGGTTCCCTGAAAACTTTTGACGAATCTGGCAATTTCTTTGCAGTATGTGTCTTTATATCAATATCAATTGGTGATTTACCTTTCTTTTCTAATTTAGTCAGCCAGTAAATGATTCTTACACTTGTATAATAAGTCAATATCCCCAGAACCAGTCCAGTTATGATCATAACATTCAAGAATCTAATCCATTGAACCAAGATTTGAAATTGTGATTTACCATATTCCAATGTAAATATTTGCTCTAGCTTGGTATTGAATATTAAACCCAGCCAAAAATCAATAAATTGTACAATATTGTACTCAAAAATCCTTATAAAAAGCATGAATGGTTCAAATATGATGTAAACCAAAGTAGATAATGCTCTCCATACTATCCCAATGGGGAAAATAATAATTTTCAAGCTAATCCTAAGAATTAGAATCATCCAAATAATTGCCTTGTCAAATATTGACATCACCACAGGACTGGAAGATTGCATAATTGAACTCAGGAATTTAACCAAAAACCCAATAATATCCCGTATCAAACTTATTGTTCTAATGATTCCATTCTGTATTGAATTTATAAATTCATAATCTGTATTCATACTTGATTAACCAGCATGCTTGGACTCCTGGCTATACTTTTGTGAAAACCCTTCAACGCAGGAAAATCTGTTAATATTCAACCTTTGGCTATACAACTATGTCTTGTTGCTCAATCGCTTCCTCAAACCTAATAAACTCATTGCAACTGGACCCTAATCAATAATTCAACTCTCTGCCTTTACAGAGTCGCGAACTGATTATGTAAGATTTTTTTCCCTTCAAAGATATAAAAAGTCAAAAAAATTTTCCAGTGTACTTTTCCTTCATTTTATAAAGGTCATCAGTGTTCAATTGAATCAAATCATGGTAAAATAAGGATAGAATTTGAAATAAGAATATGTCAATTCCAATCTTTGTTTAAAGATGATGATATGATGATTCATTAACTCCTGTTTCTGCCCCATCTTCTTTTCGCTTCAATGGATTAATGGGTTCTAGTATGGAGAAGAATAAGCCCAATGATTTAATTTAATTTTCTTTTACGTGTTGATACGATGTTAAAGAAGTTTTATTAGATTGTTGGGATCGTGTTACCAAGATATCTGATTGATCTTAATTTGCTTTCAACAAATTTTGGTTTAAGAGTTTTGGAACTACATTTCATTTAATCATTTTCGTTTGTAATTGTACAAACATCTTTAATATGATTACAAAATTGTCGTAGCTTTTTGCTTGTAGTAAATTACAGCTGTAATACTTCAGGTTGAAATGAAAATATCGTTAGATGTAAGTCTGGCTTCAAAATTTAAAAAGCTAAGATTTCAAAGACATGGCATAAAATTTTGGAATAAACAGAAGCCTTATCTTGTTTCCAAAATCCTCTGATATCACAAGGATCTCATGTCACTTAACCTACTATCTAACAAGAATACAACCTAGAAGAAAGAAGAATGGTAAACCGAAGATATGTAGAAAAGGCCAAAAAAAGGCTTTCTTAACCATTACCTAGCAATAAGGTGTTCTAGCCGAAAACCAATTTCAAGAAAAATCCGTGATAGTTTAGTGGCTAGAATCACCGTTTGTCGTTTCAGACAGTACATGGTAGACCGGGGTTCAATTCCCCGTCGCGGAGCATTATTTTTTTTTATTAAACTACCATATACTTTCACAGGTGTATGTAATAATACTACTCTGAACTAGAGGTTGTGTAAAAAAGCTCGATTTGTTGCAAATGTGTCTGTTTTATAGGCTTTGTTAATTTATAGATTACCTTCTCTTGAGGCTGCTTGATCTTGTGTTGTTTATCATGGCTTGAAGCTTATGTACTTGGATAATATATAAGGGCAGCACACAACCATAAAGTGGCTTACAATTTAGTATACATCGTTTATTTGCGGTAAATGTAGTTTCATGGCTCTTTTTTCTCTGCTTGATATCATCACACAAACGTCTACGTAAATTTTAATTCAAAATTACACATTGATTTTAATATACATTTTTTATTCTTTGAGTTTAATGAAACACATGATTGATGATGATAATGAACTTCTCTATGATTTTGTCGTTATTCTGCAATATCGTTTTTCTCTTCTATGTTTTTAATCAGAAAATTCAGGTCTTAAATCTGAGCGACGTGGTACAACAAGTGGATGTAATTGTGCTAATAAATGTTAATAACTGCAACTGACTCCAATAGATCCAAAATCAATTGTTACTTACCCAAATATGTGATAGCCCACATCAAATAGGCCATTGCTAGTGTCAAAATCACTGTACTTCTCCAAACACTACAATGTTATATTAGCACACTCATACTTCGCATCATACGTATATCATCTTTCAACTCACGTTTGATTCTCTTTAGGAGCAAAAATCCAAAATATCACTGACGCTATGACAACAGCGAAAAGCACACCAATAACTGCAAAGCTACATTGCCCGGTTAGTTGCACAATTTCATTGATATCAAAGATCTAGATGATGCTGCATGCAAAGGGATAGCTGATATTGTGATACCGTTCTCTAGTCCCTCGTTTGAAAAAAATCTAAAAGCAACACTTCCAAATTTGTATAACATACCCTCCCATTTCTTATAATCAGCAAAGATACTTTCTATTGCAATAATTGAAACTCAAAAAGATCTCAAGTTTACTCCAATTCTCTTCCTTCAAATACTCTTTATCAAAAAGCGCATTCTAAATTCTCAAAAGTCCTCGTTGTAAAGTCACCAAAAAGTGAGTGTCCGAACCATGTGAAATTGCGAACCATAAGCACAATAACTACAAATCACTGATATTTCAAGAGTTTACAAAAGGTATTGTATAGAGAGAGGACACTTGGATAAGTCTGGGTAGTGCTTGGTTTGAGTATTTTCCAAGATAAGATGCAGCAAGGGGGTATACCACCTGAAATACTGCAATGGCTGTTTAGGGTGTTACAGCCCGTGAGTGCTTTCCCTTTTCTTTCATTAACTTCGAATCATCATGTTGTTAACCTTTTGTGATATAGGAGTACATTGATCCAAGGCTAAGTTATCACGATATCGCAATAGCGCTGCAAGCTTTCCCAACGTTGAAGCCAAGGACAAGAGTGTACACAAGCGAGTCTGGTGAATCACAGTTATTACTTTGCCTTTATGGCTCAATTCCTTCACCGATAGCTGGTAAGATTTATAAAATACCAATTGAATTATGGGTACCTCATGAATATCCATTAGTGGCACCATTTGTCTACGTCGTGCCAACTGAGAAAATGATCTTACAACCTGGGAATCATGTCGATGGAAGTGGGAGTTGTTATTTACCTTATTTGGCTAATTGGGGTCAAAATCAAGAAGATTTTAATACAAATGGACAATCAACAATTGTTAAATTATGTGACCATTTGTCTAAAATATTTGGATTAGAACCTCCTGTTTTCGCTAAACCTATAAGTAAACCAACAACGCCAATATTACCACAGCGTATATCTTTGAATCAGCAACAACAGCAACAACAGCATCCTATACTACCACCAAAGATCAAAGAATCTGAAAATGGTAATGCGGTTATCATAGAAGGCTCCAATTCAGCAAGCCCGCCACCTTTACCACCTTTACCAAATGAATTAAGATCCAAGGTTATTCAATCACCAACTTTGAACAAACGTGATCATCTTTTCAATCAGCCAGTATCGATCGATAACCAAATTTTACAACAACCTACATTTGAGCAACCAAATATCATGGATACTGATAATTTCGGACAAACCAATGAATACGATCAAGAAAGACAACACATTTTAGGCCAATTGCATGCATTATTACAACAAATAAACCATTATGAAATTTTGGAAGATTCAAATAGAATCTCTTCAAACGTTCAAAACATTAAATCTTCAATTGATAAATTCGACAAGATTTTCCAATACGAATATAGAAATCTGGATATGACTCAACAGCAGCTAAAAGATAATGAGAAAATATTACATACAGCTATACAAGAAGCTCAAGAGACTATAAACGGTGCCAACTCTTACGGGGATTTAAATATTGATGAGATAATATGTGGTGAAACTATGGTGTTCAATCAGTATGTTTAACAAGTACTTTAACTTTTTTGCTTTCCGGTCTCAATACTAACAACCTTATAGGCTCTATGATCTTGTTGCAGAAGACCTAGCTATATCGGATACTATATATGCACTTGGGAAGGCACATGATAACGGGAATATAACTTTGAATAGTTTTACAAAGGTAAGTTCCTTATACTTTTCAACAACTATTGCTCCAAATTTACTAACATTAGCTCACCAGCATACAAGAAACCTGGCCAGAGAGCAGTTTCTGAAGAAGGCCCTCATATCTAAAATATCCAAATTGATCAACCTGCAACCAACAGTTTAACCCAGAGAACATCTCCTATGTATATATATATATATATATACTATAGCCAAAAGCGGTAATTACCCAATGTAGACATTTTGATGCTTTTTTTCATTTAGCGTCAAATTTCGCGCTGGTGATGAGTTACCCGGCGCAAAAAAATTTCTGAAAAATAACATAAAATTTTTTAGAAAGCTGAGAAGACCTTTAGAGTTGTATGTGGTTGATAGTATTGATTCAGTTTACTAGGTTCAAAGGTTCATTAAAATCATGTCTGAAGAACAATTCATTAAACCTGAAAACATTTCAGCTTCTCAAGATGCTTCAGAATGGCCTTTACTTTTGAAAAACTTTGATAAACTCTTGGTTAGAAGTGGTCACTATACCCCAATTCCAGCAGGTTCATCACCTTTGAAAAGAGATTTAAAATCATATATAAGTTCAGGTGTTATAAATTTAGATAAACCATCTAATCCTTCATCCCATGAAGTTGTTGCTTGGATTAAAAGAATTTTACGTTGTGAAAAAACTGGTCATTCAGGTACTTTAGATCCAAAAGTTACAGGTTGTTTAATTGTTTGTATTGATAGAGCTACAAGATTAGTTAAATCTCAACAAGGTGCTGGTAAAGAATATGTTTGTATTGTCAGATTACATGATGCCTTGAAAGATGAAAAAGATTTAGGTAGATCTTTAGAAAATTTAACTGGTGCTTTATTCCAAAGACCTCCATTAATTTCAGCTGTTAAACGTCAATTAAGAGTTCGTACCATTTATGATTCTAATTTGATTGAATTTGATAACAAAAGAGGTCTTGGTGTTTTCTGGGCTTCATGTGAAGCTGGTACTTATATGCGTACTTTATGTGTTCATTTGGGTATGTTGTTGGGTGTTGGTGGTCATATGCAAGAATTACGTCGTGTTAGATCAGGTGCCTTAGCAGAAAATGATAATTTAGTTACTTTACATGATGTTTTAGACGCTCAATGGAGTTACGATAACACTAGAGATGAATCATATCTAAGAAGAATTATTCAACCTTTAGAAACTTTGTTATTGGGTTATAAAAGAATTGTTGTTAAAGATTCAGCTGTTAATGCCGTTTGTTATGGTGCTAAATTAATGATTCCAGGTCTTTTAAGATATGAAGAAGGTATTGAGCTTTACGATGAAGTTGTCTTAATCACTACTAAAGGTGAAGCTATTGCCATTGCAATTTCACAAATGTCAACTGTTGATTTAGCTTCATGTGATCATGGTGTTGTTGCTAAAGTTAAAAGATGTATTATGGAAAGAGATTTGTACCCAAGAAGATGGGGTCTTGGTCCAGTTGCTCAAAAGAAAAAACAATTAAAAGCTGATGGTAAATTGGATAAATTTGGTCGTACCAATGAGAACACTCCAAATGATTGGAAATCAAACTATGTTTCTCATGAAGATGAACAAGCACCAGCTGCACCAACTTCCGTTAATGCTACTCCAAAACCATTAATCAAAGAAGTTGAAATGGCTGATTCTCCAGCTGCTGATACCACTGTTGGTGATGTCAGTGTTAGTGAAACTCCATCAAAGAAAGATAAGAAAGAAAAGAAGGAAAAGAAGGAAAAGAAAGATAAGAAGGAAAAGAAAGAAAAGAAGGACAAAAAGGAAAAGAAGAGAAAAGCTGACGAAGATGAAGATGGTGAAGAAAAAAAGAAGAAGGCTAAAAAATAATGAGATTATAAAATTAGAGATCTAGGTTTATCATTTTGAGGGTTTTTTCCAAAAGTCATTATTAAGTTTCCGTGTGTTTTTCTTCTTCATCACACTTGTATATTGCATTTTATTTACAGAAGGCACATTTCATTCGTGTGTTTAATATAGTTTTGTATTTTAATATATTTCAAATGAACAAATTGTATTAGTAGTACTACAAAAACAGAAGGGATATTATATAAAGGATCTATAAATAACATAAAACTAAAATGCAAACTATTTATGAAGTATAAGAAAAGCTATTTAAAAGTAATCTTGTTGATGTCTATTTGTACACGGATTAAAATTAACGAAAACATTCAAGACCCAGCCTCATTAAAAATCATTAAAATCATATTTCTTTTACGTTGTGTGTGTGTGTGTGGTATTCACTTTTTGTGATTGTATTGGTGTTTTTTCTTTTATCTCTTATATGTTGTGATGTTCTACCCTATACTGTGTTTCAAAATGCTTGTTGAATTGCAGCTTTTTGGTCTGGTGTTAATGTTACTGGGTAATCAATCTTGAACTTAATTTTCAGGTCACCTCTTTGACCTGGAGATTTTGAAATTGGCATACCTAATCCAGGGTATACACTTTCTGAATTTGGCTGTACCGGTGAGCTTCTGCTGAATGGTATTCTTCTACCATCGATACTTTCTATAATTTTATCAAAACCTAGTAATGACTCTTTGAATGTTAATGGTAAAGTATAAATTAGATCATTACCATCTCTTTTATAGTTTGGATGTGGTTTTTCTTTAACAACAAATTTTATAGTTTGACGACCATGAGGAGTCCAATCACCTTCATTTTTAAATGCAACTTTTGTACCTTCTTTCCAACCTGGTTTGATGTTGACAGTTATTATGGTTTCTTCTTTTGCACCATTTCTACCTTTACGGTTCAATTTCATCTTTTTAGTGGCACCTTTAGCTAAATCTTCAAGGGAAACGGGTAGATTGACTTCAACAGCTTCTGGTTCAGGTTGAGCTCTTGCACCACCTCCCATACCACCAGCACCACCAAATGGACTACCTCCCATACCACCAAATCCACCGGGCATTCCACCAAACCCGCCAAAATCTCCAAATGGTGATCCACCAGAGCTAAATCTGAAGCCACCAGCATCATCACCTAAACCACCACCTCTTGCAAATTGTTCGAAAATATTAGAGGCATCACCGGCTGAAAATCCACTAAATGGATGTCCTCCTCCGGCTCCACCGAATGGGTTACCTCCAGCTCCACCAGCATCAAATTGCGGACCACCTTGTCTGGCAGCATCAAGACCATATTGGTCATACACTGCTCTTTTATTTGAATCTGATAATATATCAAAAGCTTCAGAGATCTCTTTGAATTTCTCTGTATCACCAGTAGGTTTATCAGGATGGAATTTTAATGCCATTTTTCTGTAACCTTTCTTCAATTCATTTTCATTTGCATCTGGTGACACACCTAACAAATCATATAGTTTAGTTTCTCTAACCATTGTTTAATATTTATTATTTAATTATCTATATGAGAACTTGTTAACTAAAGATCAAATGAAAGATGTTGAAAATTGGCTGAAAGATGGATATTTGTATGGGCGTTCAAGCTCGGTCAGGGCTTCGTAACCATCGGCTTTTTTTTAAGTTTTCAAAAATTCATGAAGGTTCTGGAATCTTCGATTGGGAGCAGATTGTAAAGAGGTAAAAGTACCATAGAGAGAGAGAGTTAGTATTACAAAGGTACTCTTGGTTGGTGGTGTCATTATTGTGTCATTATTGTGGGTATATAGGCTGCTGTCAGGATCAACTTACAACTCAATTCGGAATCAATTCAATCTCTTTTTTTCTTTCCATTAAATGTCTGTTATCTTAGCTTCAGCTGGTTATGATCATACAATACGGTTCTGGGAAGCCTTGACTGGTGTTTGTTCAAGAACTATACAACATGCAGATTCACAGGTGAATCGACTAGATATAACGTCTGACAAGAGGTTCCTTGCAGCTGCTGGTCATTTGAATGTTAGACTATACGATATAAGGACAACCAATCCTAATCCCGTAACGTCTTTTGAAGGACATACAAATAACGTCACTTCCATAGCTTTCCAATCAGACAACAAATGGATGGTGTCGTCTTCTGAAGATGGTACAGTCAAAGTATGGGATGTGCGTGCGCCATCTGTGCAGAGAAATTATAAGCACAATTGTCCAGTGAATGAAGTTGTAATACATCCAAATCAAGGGGAACTGATAAGTTGCGATCAAGACGGAAATGTTAGAATATGGGATTTGGGGGAGAACCAATGTACTCACCAGTTGATTCCAGAAGATGATGTCCCAGTGCATTCGGTTTCAGTTGCAAGTGATGGCTCGATGCTTGTTGCTGGTAATAATAAGGGAAATTGTTACGTGTGGAGCATGACAAATCAAAAGGATTCAACTTCATTAGCCCCAGTAACGAAATTCAGATCTCACTCTAAATACATAACAAGAGTTGTGCTGAGTTCAGATGTGAAGCATTTATCTACTTGTTCCGCAGATCATACGGCTAGAATATGGAACGTGGATGATAATTTCTCATTGGAGACTACTTTACAAGGACACCAGCGCTGGGTATGGGATAGTGCCTTCAGTGCCGATTCTGCTTATTTGGTAACAGCCTGCTCTGATCATTACGTTCGTCTATGGGATCTTTCCACTAGTGAAACTGTTCGTCAGTATAATGGACATCATAAAGGTGCGGTTTGCGTGGCATTGAACGATGTTTGATTCGAACCAGACCTAGCATATTTAAAGTAGTAATAGTTGAATTAACGAATGCCTTACTCGATGACGAGAATTAGTTTCCAAATTGTAGTTGTTTAAAGTAGATACTGATCTTGTTTATACTAACTGCGTATTGTTCGTGTCCTTACCGGTGAAGTTTTGAAATTGTCCACTCCTTTATAATTCAAAGCTCAGAACAACTGTTGGCATATTTGAAAGAAACAGCTTATAGATCTCAATCAAGTAAATTCCATATCACTCAATCGTGGCAATGACTTTGATCACTGCTGATAAAGATAAAGTTAAAAGAGTGGTACCTAAGGGTTCCAACAAAGTCATTGACGCTGCCGTGGCAAGGCTATATATTGCATATCCTAATTCAAGTGAGTGGACATATACAGGTCTTTCAGGTGCTATAGTATTGGTCGATGACCTGGTGGGCCATACATTCTTTTTGAAATTGGTTGATATATCGGGCCATAGAGGTGTGCTTTGGGATCAAGAATTGTACTTGGATTTCCAATATAATCAAGATCGTTCTTTTTTCCATACTTTTGAAACTGAAGACTGTTTAGCAGGATTACTATTTGACGATACGAGTGATGCCTCACACTTCTTGAAAAGGGTTCACACAAGAGAGAAGCATGGCTCTAAGAAAACAGTTCAGAACAAAAATGCAATTGCGTTACAGAAAAAACCTGAAGCTCCAAGAGCCCCAGGCCCAAGAGGTGAATTTACAAGTACAGGGGAACAAAGAATTAGAAGAACAACACATGTACAATATTACGATGATAAGCCACCTCCAGAGTGGAGATCCCTTTATGCAGAATTGGAAAGTGCTGGTATCACTGAAGATATGATTGCAGACAATAAAGAATTCATAAAAGATTATATCAATAAACAAGGTGGTCCTTTAGTTGGTTTAGAGCCTCCAATTCCTAGAAAATTCCAACACCAAAACATACAAAAGACATCTTCAAATATTAGCTCCAGTCAAACAGGATCTATAAAGAAAAAGAAAGCTCCACCTCCACCACCTCCTTCAGGTGCCACTCCAGGTGCCTCATCAGCTTCACATTCACCATCGCCAGCGCCTGGCACTCCAGTTGGGCGTTCAAGATCAACAAGTGTTGCTTCATCAGTCCAAGCACCTTCGGCTCCAAGTACACCAGCTACAGATTCGGCCCCAGAATCCAACAAGCCGGTTCATAGAGTTCCACCTCCATTACAGACATCAAATCTTGTACATAACGTTCCACCACCACCACCAGCTGCTGCTTCTGTCCCATATAATCAGCAACAACCTCCAAATTTTCCACCTTCTACGCCGGGCAGACCAACTCCTCCATTACCTGCTGGAAATCGTCCTACTCCACCGTTACCTGCTGGTCAACGTCCTTCACCTCCTGTTGGATCTCGTGGCCCTCCACCTCCTGCTCCTCCTCGTGCTGGTGTATCAAATCCATCACCCCCAGTTCCACAAAGATTTGGTCAACAACCTCAGCAAGCACCACCGTTACAATCTCAACAAGGTCAAGGTAGACCTGCACCTCCTGCCCCTCCTCCAAGAAGAGGTAATGTTCCACCTCCACCACCATCAAGATCCACTGGTGCTCCTCCTCCAGCTCCTCCTCCAAGAAGACAGCCAGCTCCTTTGGTTCCACAAAGAACACAACCGCAAGCTTCACCTCAACTAGCTCAACAACCATCAATACCACCAATCGCACAGCAACAACAATATTCACAGCCATTCGAACAAACATATAACCAACCACCCCAACCTCCAGCACTCCCTCCTCAACAATCGAGCTCAGTGCCACCTCCTCCTCCTCCCTTACCTGTTCAATCACAACCGCAACAGAATACATCAGGCCCTCCACCTCCACCACCACCGTTCCCTACACAAGCAGGTTCTGGAGCTGCACCACCTCCTCCACCACCACTTCCAACACAAACAGGCGCTGGAGCTGCTGCTGCACCACCACCTCCTCCTCTACCACAGGGAAATGGAGCTGAAGTCGCTCAAGCACCACCATTACCACAGCCAGATGGTGGTCGTGACGCTCTATTGGCATCGATTAGAGGTGCCGGGGGTGTGGTTGCTTTGAAAAAAACCGACAAATCACAATTGGATAAACCTTCAGTTATATTACAAGAAAGTAAAGGTGAAGCACCATCGGCCTCTGCTGGTGCTGCTGCTGGAGGTGGCGCTGGTGCTGCCGGAGGTGGTTCATTAGCTGACGCTTTAGCTGCTGCATTGAATAATAGAAAACAAAAAGTTTCCAAGAGCGATGATGAAAGTGATGGTGAAGAGTGGTAAAAACACTCTCTAGATGTTTAAAAAACGAACTACGATTAACTTGTGTATCATTAAGTCATACATACAATGCGTGTAGTTTGTCTAAAGAAAAAATTGTAAGAGTTTATTTATTGTAATTATCTATTGCATAAATTTTTCCTTCCAGATTGTTAGCCATTTTGTTTTACTCTCATCACCTTTGTTCAAATCTTGAACAAAATCAATAATTTCTAAGCACTGCTTCTCTATGTTCTTTCCGATCTTTTTGATTTCGAATAACGACCCATTGATATAAATTGTGGAGAATAAATCATCAATTTGTTCAACTAATCCATTTTGTTGTTGATCGAATAGATCAGCTTCTTCACCCGTTATATTTTCATCTTTTGATGGTAACGATTTATTTAATGACGAAATCAATAATCGGATCATTTTGGCTTTTGTATTCCATAACTCACCAAACTTTATTATTTGTGGATCTATATCATCTGTTTTTTTCTCTCCCTCCTCATCGTCTTCATCTTCATTATCTGTGAAATCACTTCCAAGACCAAACGGGTCTTCGTCATCTATTATGGAAGGGTCTTCTAGCCATTCAGAAAATTCTTCAATAGCATCATCAATCAAACCCATTGATTGTTTAAGTCTTTTCTCCAAGAGTTGCAATTTTCCACCTTGTATTAATGCTTTCAGTGTCTTGCAGTTATCCCAAATGACACCGGTGGACAGTAATCTCCCTTCGGTTTTGCTACTCGTCTCTGAATTGTCTGGGCTACTACCTAATTCGAGAGCATCAACTTCATTTAAAAAATTGATCTGTGAAGATAGGACTTTTTTAATTTGATTAATGACTTCATTTTCAAATACCGAGCTATATCTTTTTGGCTCGATTTGACGTATCAGACTTAATAAGAACAAAAACAAGGAAGAAGTTTCACTCAATTGTTTATATGCAGCATTAAATGAAACCTTTGGTTTGAAGACTATACCTAATTTAGTAGCATGTGCAAATAGCAGATCACTGATCTTTATGATTTCTTGTGGTGGATTTTCAACATTGGATGCTTCAATTTTCGAGAGAGTGTCTTTGGAGCTCAGCGCTTTGAGGTATAGATTTAAGCTCTCACGAGAAGAAGTAATGAGCTTCTTCAAGTCTTCCTCGCCGTATACTGTTTCAGAGTTGGACATCAAGTGGGTATACAGTGTGATTAGGTATGTTGATAGTTGTATCTTGCCTCATCTCTTTATAATTTTTTTTTTTTTACTTGTAGCAGGGTTTAGTGTTCTTACCGACACTTCGACTACTCTATGATTACATACGTATAAGCTTATCATTACAATTTTAACTAACGACAGTTGTCGTTTCTACCCAATTCATTGTGATAACTAAAGAAATAAATTTCGATTAATAATAAAACAAGAATGTGTACTCAATAAGTTAAAGATTTGGTATATAGAACTAAAATCGATATATGTGTAGAAAAACAAACCAGACTTTTTCATCTTTTCATATTTTTTATGTAACATGTGTGTATGTTGATTATGAGATTTAAGATTATAATACATGTTTTTTTTAGCTCTCATTGGTGGTATGTGCCCTATGATTTTCACTTTATAGCTGTCAGGTTTCTTCATCCCAATAGATTTTATTGCCTTTCACTTTTTCTTTGCAAACAGTTTAATGAAATGTTGGTCGTTGACTTTCTTTCAATAATTAGTAAAAATATGTTGCATAAATCCTCTCGTAACTTCAATAACGAAATGAATCCGTATCACCCCTTTACCCATTACACCTCATCAATTTGTTTCCTCTTCAGTTTCTTCAACTTTTGAAGTTGGATTTTCATCGTGTGTATTCTCAACGTGATTAGCCTCATTCTCTTCCGAATCAACTTTATTCAAGCCTTCAGTTTCGTTCACTCCATTATTGTTGTTGCCATTTTCGTCAACTTTTCTGATACCGAATTGACCATCTAATAAGTCAACGGGCATTTCCTCATCAACTTTATTACCAGTTTGTGCGCCATCATCTTTTTTCTCTATTGGGATATCAAAAGATTGATTGAAAATGAAACCACCCAACTCAGCACACCAGCCAACCCATTCATCAATCCAACATCTAACAACCCACCAAGCACCGAAACCAGCACCACCAGCTAACGAAATTTCTCGTAATGCACTTGTTAATATAGTGGAAACGCAAAGTAAAAATAAGCGAGGAGGAACATCAGTAAACTTATGTGGTAATTCAGAGATGAATAATGCCCAATCATTAATAATTGTATCTTTAGCTTCAGTTGGAGTTTTCAAAAGTTCTGGTAATTTTGTTTTCAAAACATCGATTGCTTGTTTTAAATTTTCCCCATTACATGGTAATTCTTTTGATGCAATTTGTTCAACATCGACATATTTTGTCCAATCTTTTTCCATCAAGTCTCTATCAAAATCATGGGATAAAACTTTATTGGCTGATTGAGCAGTTTCTGCAACTCTAATAAGCTTTGATACAAGTTGAGAAAATTCTTTTGATAATTTCAATTTAGCAACAGCTAATTTAGAAGGTAAATTTTGTAAAGAAGTGGATGATTTTTCTGTAAAATTTTCTGCAACTTGTTTTAATTGTTGTAAAACATGAGCAGGAATTTCTTGAAGTGCCAAGTTTGCAAGCATTTTAATAATTTCCTTGTACATAATTGCATCTGAAGCAACAATCCAATTATGTAAATTTGGTGAAACATATAATTTTAAAACAGGGGCAGTTAATGATCCATGGAAAGATGAAAGTAAAGAAAATAATTTTTTCAATTGCATATATCTTAAAGACTCAAAGACCGATGTACAATGTGATTTATATAAACCATAAAGGGTATCTGCGATATCCATATCTGTTGATGGTGGTAAAAACGGCCTTATTTGAGGTAAAAGTAATGGTTTATCAGAATCAGGGATTTGATTACTTAATGATTCAATTAAATTTGGAACAAATTTTAATTCTGGAGAAATATGATTATTTAAAAATGAATTTATAGTTCCTGAAGTTGTGACTGAAGTTGAAGCTGAAAGTAAAGGTGTTGAAGTTTGTGATTGATAAGAATTTGGAGATCCAGTTTCAAAAGGTGTTCCAGGTAAAAATGAAGAATCATAAGCTGTAGTATGTAAAGGTGTACTTGCACTAGACACTCCAGGTGAAGGATTTGAATTTTCTCCTATAAGTTTAATACCACAATAATGATATTTTGATTGACCTCTCATACCTAAACGACGAGTTGATAAATTTGGGAAAATTGCACGAACCAATTTACCAAAAGAAGCTGGAGAAAGTGGTTTTAATCCATTTTCAGCACAAATGCTAACGTAACGAGCATAGACTCTATTACGTGGAACAACTGCTGAACTTTTAGATTCACAAGATTTTAATAACCAAACCATACCGAAGATTTGTCTTTGTCTTTCTTTAGCTGTATCTTTTTTATATTGAGTCTTTGTATCAGTTGAAACAGGTGTAGAAGTTGTTGAAGAGTTATCCAATTCCACAGCTCTAACTTGTGCTGCGACTTCTTCAATTGAATTATCTAAAGATCTATAAGCCAATGCCTTCAATTCAGAATCTTCACCAATTGCATCTGCTCTTCTTTGCTTTTTCCGTTGAGATTCTGGACTTCCTAAAGGTGTAATTCCATGTTTTTGAATTAATGAACCTGGATGATGAGGTAAAGCAGGTGCACCCATGGGTCTTTGAGGTGTATGATATTGTTGTGTTAATGGGTTAATCTCTGGTAAAGGTTGCATTTGAGGTACGTGACCATTCGGAAGGGGACTTTGTTGTAATTGAGGTGGAAGACCCATTTGTGGTTGAGGAGGATGTGGCGGTTGAGGATAGTATTGATTTTGCATAGCTTGAGCATAAGCGGCTTGTTGTTGGAATTGAAATTGTTGAAGAGCAGTTCCAGATGGATAATTAGAAACCATCACAGGAACTTGACCATATTGTGATCCCATTGAATTCATAGGTCCCGGAAGTCCTTGTGGATCTGTTTTAGAATATTGTTGTGATTGATTACCATTGGATTGGTTTTCTTGATCTTGATTTTGTTGTTGTGGTGGTTGTGATTCAATATTTTCATTTTGAACTTGAACCTCAGGGCGAGCGCCTATATCTCTTGGAGTTTCATTACTCATTTTTTCTTGATGAGAGCTTCAAATCCCTAAATGAGTGTTCTTTTGAAAAAGCTTATAGGTCAACCAAATAGATATGATATCAAATTTGTCAATAGAGATAGTAAACAGCTGGTTGAATTCTGAAAGGTCTTCAAATTAACAGCGGTTCAAGGATCAAATTTATTGTTTATAATAAAATAACTTGGTCAAATTTAAAAAAAATTTTGTGGAAATGATTGGACGCCAATTATGATAATTCTGAAACCCAAACCCTTTTAAAGCTGATTAGTTGTACTTTGCGCTTTCAAGATTATAACAAAAAAGTTCTTTGTGGGTTTAAGCCTTTTGTATCAATTTAATCACTTTGTAACCAAAACGACAACTTGTTCCAATATCTATGAGAACAATACAGCGTTTAATTGGCAATGGCAGACAATCGAAGCGCTTCAGTAACGATGGATGATTACTTTCAGATCAGTTGTGAAAGTATTGAAATATCAAGGATCTCTTTATTTTTTTCCCCTTTTCTTTCTCTCTTTCTCTCTCTCTCTCTCTCTCTGTGTAGTTGGTTAAGAATCTGATGCTTTTAAAACAACTCCTCTCGAAACAAATGTAAGCTCAATAGTGCGGTTGCTTATACTGATTCCTGCAAAGTCACCTGTACAATCCTGCTGAGACCAGAGCTATACCTGTTGATCAGATGTTCAAACAAAGACACTTTGCAAAAACAATGTTGTTCTATATCTTTACTAGAAACCGTTCAACACTTTGCAATAAAACGTACACAAAATTGGATCTTTTTGAAAGAGTTGAGATTTTCTGCTTTTTTTCCTGCTGGGCCACGAAATTTTTCAGTGTTTGGTGGATTTTATGTTTTTAGTACTACAACAATACAATTAATATATGATGATGATGATGATGATGATGATCCGGGTGGTCTAATTGGTTTAATTGGTTTAATTGGTTTACAGGGATCTGTGGTGTGAATTTGATTTTGTGTATGTGTTTATCTAGTTGTTTTTTTGTGTTTGGTAATATGGGTACTCATGAGCTGTTTCTACATTTGCATTCTCGAACGCATCAATCACATTGTGAATGAAAAATCTTCAAGGTAAAAGTTGAGGTAAGATTGTATTTTTTTAGTACTAATGAATATGGGAGTGAAAGCTTGCAATATATTAGAGACGATATAAAACATAAGCGGTATATTTCCCATACAAACATTGTCCCCTAACCTCCCATAAGACTTATCTTCAATAGTGGAGTGCGGCTCTCAAAGCTCAAAGGGGTCGGAAATGTGTTGCTTGATTAAAGCATCAAGTTTCATTACAAATTTTAAATGTCGAAAGTCAATGTAGCAAAATGATTTATGGATATTAATAAATAAACAAATCACTTTAACAATATACCTATAAACCCCCCAGCTCTTTTATATTTCTACATCATAAAGATTTCTTAAAAGAGACTAAATTGGAAAAATTATGGTTGCCCTAGCGATAATCACCGAAATCTCGATTGTCTTTATTGGCAATTAATTGGTGAGTAAATCTTAGTATAAAACACTAATGGATGAATGCAATAAATTCATTGCAATGGATTCATTGACGTAGTTATATATATATATATATATATATATATGTGGGATATAATTATGCATAATTTGTCAAGAATTGCTGTAAAGAAGCTCATCCACGCTAGTCAGACTATATACTCAGAGATCTATAATTAGAAATCAAAGAACACACTGACAACCACTGAAATGTAACATTTCCACTCCACTGCTGAACTCCTCATGTCAAAAGCTTGTAATACGGGTTTTCACCACTTCACCTTGGAGTACAAAGTTAGTATGATCCTCACCTTCATAACCCTAACTGCTTGAATCAAAAGAATGTGTATTATGAACAACTTGGTTCCGGGCTAACACAACCATGGCAAACACCATACAACTATCACTCGCTAGATCACACATTATAACACATCACACAAAAGCTTTGAAAAGAAGAGAGTTTGTTTATTAAATCAACAAGTTCACTTTTTTTCCTCCTTAAAAATTTTGGAGACTTTTTTTTTTTTTACCAATTGACAGATTTTCTGTGTCAATAAAAAATTAGGGAAAAAAAAATTTTAAAGCGATGAGAAGACCTTAAGTATGTATAGAATAATGATCTATATAGAGGCAAACAAGGAAAGACCGGATAAATAGTTAAAATAGTTATACAAAGATGGTTGAACTAAACTCAAACCCAGAGATTTTATTGCGTAAGAGAAAAAATGCTGATAGATTAAGACTAGAAAAGCAAGAAGATGCTAGAAAGAGACAAGAAGAAGCTAAAAGAAAGAAGAGTCTTCAAAAAAATCGTTTTGTTAGAGCTGAAACTTTAGTTGCTAAAAATTTAGCTTCCAAGAGGGAACATGAAAGAGTTAAAAGAGTTTCAAAAGTTGAAAGAACAAAATTAATAAGTAATAATAACAATGAATTTAAACATTATATTGAAAAATTAGATTCACAAGGTGGTAAAACTAAAATATTATATAATGGTGAACCAACTTTATATTTTATTGTTAGAATAAGTGGTCCACATGGAGTTAAAATTCCTTCAAAAGTTCAAAAAATTTTAAACCTTTTAAGATTAAGTCATATAAATACTGGTGTTTTCATTAAATTAACTGAAAATATTTATCCTTTAATTAAATTAATTTCTCCATATACAGTTATTGGTAAACCATCATTACAATCTGTTAGACAATTAGTTCAAAAAAGAGCAACAATCAATATCAAAGTTGAAGATTCAGATGTTTTGAAAACTGTAAAATTAAATGATAATAACGTTGTTGAAGAAAAATTAGGTGATGAAGGTATTATTTGTATTGAAGATATAATTCATGAAATTGTTACACTAGGTGAAAATTTTAAAACTGTTTCATATTTCCTCAACCCATTTGAATTAAATAATGATATCGTTGGGTTTGGTCCATTGGCAAAATTGAAAAAATTGGAAAAAAGAGAAGCTCAAAAGGAGAATAAAACCTTTTCAAATCGTGGTTCTGCTCCAGTTTTAGAAATTGATATTGATGATTTCATTACACAGCAAAATTGAGCTGTTTTATCAAATTTTTCATATCCATATGTATATTAGTCATAGTTTAAAAGGGCATTCTTATAGTATCGCAATAGTAGTTCTACATGAAAGTAAAAATAACGTATTTTTAAAATTTTATTGAATTAAACAATGTATCTCATTGCAAGTTCTTTTTAACGGCTTCAACAATGGCTGCACCAACCTCTTGAGTTGAGTTTGAACCTTTCAAATCAGCAGTTCTAATACCAGTATCTAAAACATCTTTAACAGCTTTTTCCACTGCAACACCTTCTTCAAATAAATCTAGTGAAAGTTTCAACATCATAGCAGCTGATAAAATGGTAGCAATTGGATTAACTTTGTTTTCTGGTAAATCTGGTGCAGAACCATGACATGGTTCATAAAGACCAAAAGCCTTGTTGGTATCTGGTAATGAAGCTAATGAAGCTGAAGGTAATAAACCTAATGAACCTGGAATAACAGAAGCTTCATCGGATATAATATCACCAAACATGTTTGAAGTAATAACAATACCATTCAAAGTTCTTGGTGATTTAATTAAAATCATAGCAGCTGAATCGATCAATTGATGTTGAACGGTTAATTGTGGGAATTCTTTTTCAATAGTCTCAGTAACAGTTTTTCTCCATAATCTTGAAGAAGCTAAAACATTTGCCTTATCCAAAGACCAAATAGGTAATGGCGGATTATGTTGTAAAGCCATAAACGCAGCCATTCTTGTTATTCTTTGAACTTCTGGAACAGAATAAGTTTCTGTATCTGAAGCAATACCTGAACCGTCATCTTCTTTTCTTTCACCAAAATAAATACCACCAACTAACTCACGAACCACGGTAAAATCAGTACCTTTGGCAAATTCTGGTCTAATTGGTGACAAATCTAATGTTGATTCACTTGCAAAATTACATGGTCTTAAATTTGCGTATAAGTTTAACTCTTTTCTAATTTTCAATAAACCTTGTTCTGGTCTAACTTCACCAGTCCCCCATTTTGGACCACCAACAGCACCTAGTAAAACAGCATCGGCTTTTTTAGCAGCTTCTAAAGCTTCATCAGGTAATGGTACACCAGTGGCATCAATTGCTGCACCACCAATCAAATGATGTTGGAAATTGAATTTAACACCTGGACGAACTTCCTCAATAGCTTTTAAAACTTTAATGGCTTCGTTGGTAACTTCAGTACCAACATGATCACCTGGTAAGACAACAATGGTTTTCTCTGTAGTCATATTGTTATTATTTAGTATATATGTATATATCGGGCTCAATTGGGATAAGAGTTGACTCAAACAGCAATAGATATTCAAGTAGTAACTTGTAAAATTCATAAATCAGTCAACTATCCATAAATCAACACTTTATTCCGGAACAGGACCGGTGCGGGTTGTCTAAATTTTTTTCATTCCTGTCTGGGCACACAACTAATACAAAGATGATTAAATACCACACTACGGGTCAATTAAATCAAATAAACGTTAAGCCATTAACATAACCAATCTTTCCCTTCTGTGGAATTGAAATGGTAAGGAATACATATATATATATACATAATTGAGAACAAAGTATTCATTGATCGCAAATTCTCCAAAAATTTAAAAAAAAAAATATAAGTAAAATCACTCGAATAAGATGAAAAAACACAAAAACTAATGACCTGACCATTCAATTGAATTTAAATCAATACCTTCTTTAACCATTTCCCATAATGGTGATAATTCTCTCAAGAATTCAACACGTTCGTTGATTGCCTTAATAACATAATCAATTTCATCCTCGGTTGTGAATCTTCCAATACCAAATCTAATTGAAGAATGAGCTAAGGCATCATCTGCACCTAAAGCGTGTAAAACATATGAAGGTTCTAATGAAGCTGAAGTACAAGCGGAACCTGAACTCAAAGCGATATCTTTCAAAGCCATTAATAAGGATTCACCCTCGATGTAAGCAAATGAAACATTTACACAACCAGCGTATCTATGTTCTTTTGAACCATTCAATTGGGTATGTTCCATTGATAATAAACCATCCATTAATTTTTTGGATAATCTTTCGATATGTTTTTGATCATAAGCCATATCTTGTTGAATCAATCTACAAGCTTCACCAAAACCGGTAATTAAAGGAGGAGCCAATGTACCAGATCTTAAACCACGTTCTTGACCACCACCGGTAATAATTGGATCAATTCTAACTCTTGGTCTTCTTCTAACAAATAAAGCACCAACACCTTTTGGACCGTAAATTTTATGAGATGAGATTGACATTAAATCAATATTCATCTTGTTGACATCAATTGGAATTTTACCAACGGCTTGAGCACAATCTGAATGGAAGAAAACTTTATGTTTACGACAAATTTTACCAATTTCTTCAATAGGTTGAATAACACCAATTTCATTATTTACAGCCATAATTGAAACCATAGCTGTATCTTTTCTGATAGATTTTTCCAATTCTTCTAAATTAATCAACCCATCTTCATTGACGGATAAATAAGTAACATCAAATCCTTCATCTTGCATATGTCTAGCAGAATCCAATATACATTTATGTTCAGTCTTGGTGGTGATGATATGTTTTTTAGTTTTACTGTAAAATCTTGGAACACCTTTTATAGCCATATTATTTGACTCTGTTGCACCACTAGTGAAAATGATTTCCTTTGGGTCAGCTCCTATTAAATCCGCAACATGTTTTCTTGAAGCTTCAATTTCTTTATCAGTTTCCCACCCATAAGAATGGGTATTTGAATGAGGGTTACCATATAAACCGGTATAAAATTTTAACATTACATCCAAAACTCTTGGATCAGTTGGAGTTGTTGCTTGCATATCTAAATAAATTGGTCTTGTACCATTAGCTTCATTAACTTTAAAGGCATTTTTGATAATGTCTTGACCAGGTTGATGTAATTCTTCTTTGATTTTATTTGAAATTGCAGATGCAGCAGATGCACTAGTAGCTGGATTAACAGCTGAATTATTCAATAATCTCTTCTGTATAAAAGGTTTTGAGACCTTTATTATGTTCTTGAAACTATGCATGGTGATATAACTGAATGAGAATGTATTAATGTAATTGTTCTTAAAGCCAAACTTGTTGAATAAAATGGAAAACCGGCAGCCAACTCCAGATCTTTATATATATAGAGAACAGTGGCAATTTGAGTAGCAGATAATGTTAATGACCTTGTAACAGCTAGATCTTAAAAGTTATCAGTCCTACCAGCAATATTAAACTGTGATAAAGTAATAGCTCAAAATTAAAACCAGTTGCTGCTTTTCACAAAATTAAAGAACTCTTTGTTATTCAACAAGAAGAATCTTTTTGATTAATAAAGCGAAACTTGAATCAAATTTGAAAAAGGTCACACATATGCGTGTTACCCGGAGTTGAGATTTATCTGATGTATAATCGCTTACTTACTTTCCCATTATTCTTACTAAATAAATATATATATTAGATTTATATAGATTTTGAGTAGTCATTCAAATCATCTTTTTGCAGTTTCTTTTGTTCACTGGTTGCTGTAATCTTTAATGAACCGTGATTAAGTACTTTTTTTTCAACCGTTGCCGAATTTTCTCAATAAACTAAATACAAAAGTTTTGAGGTTTAAACTGTACAATGAAGGATTAACCACAGAGATGGGTTAATTACCTTGTAAACATATTGAATAAAATAATTGAATAAATATGCTTATATACAGAAATCAACTTATTCAAAGTCATTAATCAAACCAAGTACAACAAATTTAAATCATTAAATCAAGTACACTTTTGACTCACAAAAATTTACAAATCGAGCCTGTGTGCCAAAACCACCCAAATTTCTCTACTCTCGGAGATCCAGACAGGTGAAAAAGTATCGAGACTACCCATTAGGTTATAACTGGATTTATGTGACGTTGGGACTGATAAAATACCACTCACTCAATTGATTGGTTCATGGATTAGCTACTGGTATAAATTTATAAGTCATGACCACTTCCAATGACTTTTTTATATCTCTTTTGGTACGTATTCTCATTATATACTCTTCGTGTGCAATATTAACATAAGGTGTAAATAGAGTGGTGCCGCTGCTGGTACTTCAACAGATTTAACTTTTTTCCCAATAGATACGGTTAAGACTAGATTACAAGCTAAAGGTGGATTCTTCAGAAATGGTGGTTATAAAGGTATATATAGAGGTTTAGGTTCTGCTGTAATAGCATCAGCTCCATCGGCTTCATTATTTTTTGTAACTTATGACACAATGAAAATTAAACTAAAACCAATGATCCAAAATGTTATCCCCAAGGAAAATTTGGCCACTACTGTAACACATATGGTAGCTGCTTCGATGGGTGAAATTGCCGCATGTTTAGTTAGAGTCCCAGCTGAAGTTATAAAACAACGAACTCAAACTTCAGTTGCGAATTCTTCATTAGATACTTTTAAAATTTTACTGAAGAATGAAAACAAAGAAGGTTTAATTAAAGGGTTTTATAGAGGTTGGGGTACAACTATCTTGAGAGAAATTCCATTCACTATAATACAGTTTCCCCTATATGAATGGTTAAAGAAAACTTGGTCATCAAGGCAAAATTCTCAAGTAAATCCAATTCAAGGTGCTATTTGTGGCTCTATAGCTGGTGGTGTGGCAGCTGCTTTAACTACACCATTAGACGTTTTGAAAACCAGAATAATGTTGAACGAGAAAAGAGTTTCCGTTTTTTATTTAGCAAAAGTTATATTTAAAGAAGAAGGTTTAAAAGTATTTTGGAAAGGTGTTGGACCAAGAACAATGTGGATTAGTGCTGGTGGTGCTATATTTTTGGGTGTTTACGAAACTGTAAATTCACTTTTGACTTCTATAAAGTCATCAAAATCTACAAAATAGATGCAAACTAGCGCACTGAATGAATTTAATGACTTGTCGTGAATTATCGTTATATATGTATATCAATCAAAGGCTTGGATATAGAGTTAGCTAATAGAAGGTTATTAATTGCAATTTGTAAAGAGATTATCTCTCCATAAGAATAGTTGATACTATATTATTTTGATTGATAATAGTTGACAAGATTGAATCAAATATTTGTGTCAATGCATAGTCAACTCAAAGTCAATCTCATCTTGCTGTAATGATAATCGTTTTACCAACTTTTTTCTTTTTAGCAAATTTCATTATGAAATTTTCATGCTTAATACCTTTGGTGTTGAACTCCTCTATATAAGGTATCAAATCTTCCAAGTCCCATGTTGATTGTGCCTTGAATAGAATTCTCAACCTTTCGCTAATATCACTCACTAACTCATCCTTGGGCATATATTGAATTCTATCAGGTAATGGTTTAACAAAATATCCTTTCAATAAAGGTAAATCAATCGAACAATCGAAAAAAGGTGGGAATTCTGCCTTCCATTTGATGAAAAATTCTGATGGTGATATATATTTCTCTGAAGCATATTTTTTCAACGATTCAATTCCATACCACTGGGCTATTTTGGCTTTATTTAAACTGAATGGTTCATGATCCTCGTTCGAATATTTCCTTAGTATCGTCTCCACTATGTCAATTGAATAATCGACATCTTCTCTTAAAGTTTTATACACTTCGATCAATGATAATTCATTGATATCCAAGTCTGCAGCCATTATAGACATTATAAGTAAATGCAATGATCTATTTATGAAATCTCTAGATAAAATAATGGCTTTATCATCAACAACTGAGCCATTTAATTCAAACCATGCTTTCTCAAATTCAGATTCAGATATCGGTGAGTTCTCTTTGAGATATTGCAATGAAATTTGATTACCAGTCCTTATAAAATTTCCTTGTCCATCATAAACAGGAATATTTTTATCGCTAATGGTACCAGCAGTTGGCATTAGTTCAAATACGTTTGACTGTGATGAATAACCTTGCAACGACTCTCTTGACTCATCATCGCTTATACTTTGACCCGAAGTTAGATACTTCATCAGCAGCACAGTATTGGAGTGATTACGTTGCTTAAGCTGAAACGTTTGAGTTTTCGAGCATATAACAATATCTGTATCTTCAGTTGATGCCTTAATAAAAAGTGGTTCGTCTTCTTCTAAGATTTTTTGTATTTCTGGAGTCAGCTCCATAAGTCTATACGTAGAATCCGAACTCAGGTTTACTAACACATCCAGTTCACCCATATTACATAAAGTACTCTTTGAAGTGCAATAGATAGATTTTACCTCCAAGATATCTCGAATCTATTCAAAGTGAACTAGTTAATTCAACTTGTATCTACTCTACTACTTCAAATCTATTACGCGATTTTTTTCTGATGATGAGATTTTACGTTTCCTTGGTAACCAAAATAAATTGAACTTTGTTTACTTTTTACAAAAAATCAACATCAACAAATAAACAAGAGAAAAAAAAAGACATTATAGACTTTAACATTTGATTAAAGCAATCCCTAAGGATCAAGTCCCAAGGATTTATTGGCAAAATCGTACGGTACCATCAAAAGAAGGATGAGTTCCGTGAAGAACTATGATCCTACTAGGACAGCAGAAGCCAGTAAAGTTGAAGAACCTGGTTTTAACACTGTCAAACTTAATAACAATATCTTTTCAAATATTAGCTATAATCACAGAACAAAGGAAGAATGGCTGAGTATTGTACCATCAAGTGCATTTTTCCACGGGGTGGATCCAATATTGAAAGACATAATAATAATGGTTTATGAGGATCCAGATTCGAACAAAATAAGTACAGTATTGTTCTCTTGTATGGGTGAAATATGTTTCAATTCGTTAACTCTGGATAACAAATCAAGGTTCTTTGTTGCTTGTGAAAACCTGAGAGAGCCTCACAGAAAATCTAACGTTAGAAGAGCGTTGGCAACTACTTTGTTAAAGACTTATGGTTCAATCGATAGTGACTCGATTTCAAAGATCTCAAATGGTTTGAGTAGTGCTGATGAATGGGATGAGACCGTCGCCGGTGAAGTAGCTTCTAACATGCATTTAGTCAAGGGGCTCACTCCGGCAGATATTGGCGAAAAATTAATAAGCTTAGGATTTTTACAACCACATTTCATCGAATCAACTGTGCTTGATGTTATTTACGAAGATGGACCTGATATAATAGAATCAAATAATAAGATGGCTTATTTATTGGGAGAACAAGTTGAACAGCTGTTTGATCCATTAACTGAATACTCTCCTGAAAACCAAATCCAATTTTATGAGCCACCTGAAACGATCAAGAACGAAGATGACGGATTATCAAAATCAATTTGTAATGAACTCTTACAATTTCAAGAAAATCAAACGCAAACCCTTATTAATTTTTTACAAAACTTTGTAATACCACTAAGGGTAAAGGTGCTTAATAAAGATTTTAGTGACTTGACAATTGAGAAATTTAATCAAATATTTCCACCAACTATAGATGAAATTACAAGAATGAATTGTATATTACTTGAAGCTCTTCAAAAGGCGATTAACTTTGGAAGTTTTGAGGTTGTCAAGGCTTGTGGAATGACTATCCCACACTTTTACAAAGCATATATGCGTCATGAATCCGCTGTAAAGTGCTTTTCACATCATCTGAAGACGTTCTGCCGTGAATATGCTTTAGAAATTCAACCTGAATTTTCAGAAAGAAAAATTGAGACAATCATGAATTCATCCTTGAATTTAACAAAATTCAAGTTGATCTTAGAAAGACTTATCAACATCAAAAATTGGTCATCCGAAGAAGAAAATGCAGCTGTAAATTCACATTATAAAAATTCAGTCGAAACCATCGATTCATTTGCTAAAGATGATTTGAAACCATATTCAAAAAGAGTTTTCACACCTTCTGGTAAGGTATTGACAGAGATCTGTAATGGTGTTCCTTCAACTTTAACTTATGGATGGATGAATAGAAAAGTTGTGTCAGTTTTCGATGCCAAAAACCTTGTTGATGATCAAGAAGATGTCATTGTTTTATTCAACGATTACGTGATTTTTGCAAGTGTGGACTATGATACAATTGATAAAAATCCAATGAAACCAAAAGTTTCTGACATAATAATGAATTCTTTAATGAATGAAAGACCTATGAAAAATATTCCCACCTTGAAAATAAGAAACTGGGCAACTATAAATGATTTTGAAATAACTACCTTTGGCAAAAATGACTTGAAAATAGTTTTCAAAAAAGACCAAAGTGGTACTTTGATCTACTCTATTGAGAACAGTACAAAATTTATGAACTTGTTAAATAAAGCTAAAATATTGAATAAGTCAACGCCCTTTCATTTATTTAAAAGCTTGGGTTTGGGATTCACGATCTTTTCAGCGGCTCACGAAAGAGTCGCATATGCGAAAGAAATCTCTAGATCTCCTATAGCGCTGTTTTTAAACGTTGAGGTCAACCAAGAGCTACTTCAAAAATACAATTTATTTGCAGCCATTTCTGCTACATTCATTGATGATGATACCATTGGTGTACATAACCTTGATATTTCTGGCGAGTGTGCAAATTATGTCATCAACTCATCTGAGTTTTCGAGCTTCATTCCAGAGGTTTTATCTGCTTTGGAAATTCAGCGTCATAATCATAAGAACAAAGGTTTGTTAGATATTACAATAGCCTCTAATAGTTTTTTGTTGGAGGCTGCAATTGGTTCTCCAAAAACACAATCAAGAATCGCGTCACAATCCTCACATCTGGTTTCTAGGAAATCGTCACTTGCACTATCAACTTCAAGCGCAAGAAAGTCTTCGATTAATTATAATAAACCACTTCCTAAAATAGCTGATTCCACTAAAAAAGAAGCTTCAAATGAGAAAAGTGACTCAAGCTTGAAAAAGAAAAAGCTGAAAAACAGATTGTCTCAAATCTTTTCATCTAAAAGATCGAACAAAAGCAAAGCCTCCAAAGAAAAGAAATTGAGCAATTCAACCAAACCTACCCTAAGTTCAACAGATAAGAAAGAACCGTCTCCAACTCACGTGAAGCAAAGGAAAGTTTCAAACTTTTCAGATAGTGAAGACGAAAGCGATGGAACTACAAACTTTTCATTTGAGGATTGTAATACATTCGAATCTTCTATGACACCAGTATTTGATGACGATGATGATGTGTTGAAAGACATGCAAGCGAACAACGAATGCTTGGGTCTTGGCTACAAAAGTGAAAACTGGCTATTATCGAGAGACAACTCATCAAGAAATTTTTCTTTAAGAGTCACAAGTATTGGAGGTCAAAACTCAAGAAAAGAAAATGATAATACTACAAAACATCAAACATCAACTCAACAGCCCCCAAATTCCTATATTTCGAATGTTTACAGAGGCTCTAAAGCATCAAATGCTCAGAGCTTAAGTGCACAATCAAGTCCATATGTACCAAGTCCAAGCTCTGGAGCCTCCAACATTGCAAGTTCACCTGATCATATATCTGAAAAACCTATTCTCGGTACCGCAGTTGCTGAACCCTTGCTTAAACCAATTCAGAGGCCAGTTGCAAAACATATTTCGTCCTTGAGGGCGGTGTATCCAAAAGAACCAGCTCATGGTACACTCGAGCCAAAATCTTTGAATCCGAAAAAACTCAGTAACGGTTTTGAGTTCCAAACATCAATTGAAAACAAACTTTCGACAATTAGCTCATTAGATGAAGATTTCAATGTTCATATTTTGAAAATTGGATACGATTCTTCTGAAGATTTACATGAAAACAATAAAGAAGAAGAGGACGTTTTCTATACCCCAAAGAGTCTTGCTGGTGATTTCCCACACTTTGAGTCTTTTGAAAGCTTACATAAACCATCTGTCCCAATAGCAGATAATATAAGAGTACGCAAGGAAGATTGGACGTCCAATGGGACATCTGGTGAATCGAAACCCATAACCGAAAGTATGGCATTCGACACCAAATTTCAATCAGAAGAGCCTGGATCACCAAGCCTCGTATCCCAATTGGATACTGAATCAACCGAAAATTTCGAGCTAAATAGTTTAGTTTGGGCTTCACCCAGTCAGTTGAATTCGAGACTTTTTGATGACGCACATGGCACGAGTATTGCTAATGACGAATCTTTTGGCTACCTTGCTAATGTTCTTGATAACTCATGTGTTATCAATGAAGGTATCAAATACTCTGATACTTACAAAACTTTACCGAGATCATATTCTTCCATCAAATATCTCGGTGCTTACATTGACAACGATACGCCAATTTCTAAAGAGCTTTATGAATTTTTAGAAGAATAGTTCTGGAAAATGAAAGGACATATATTATAACGAACACCTTAATAAACGAAAAACTCAAAACTATATTACTAAAACGTACTGTTCTTTTCGGTGTAAACATCAAAAGCCAAGAGGAGAAGTCGCATTGAGTTACTTAGTAAATGTAACAGCTCTGGGATCTAACGGCATACCATCTGGACCAATTTGATTCTTAGATAGCTCCTCACGTGTATATTTCAGTCTTGCTTCATCAAAAGTGGTACCCGGGTTATCATTCATTATCTTGAGTATTCTAGCTTTGGCTTCCTCATTGAGCCCTTTTCTTGAATCATCTATATTGTTTTGCTCGAGGTCAAAGTTGTCGGAGGTTAGACCACTTTCTATATCCCTTTGGAATGATGGTAAGGAGCTGTATCCATCAAGTCTGATTCTTCTTTTCCCAAGCCAAGTCTTCAATCGTGGATCTGTCAATATGAAGAGTTAGTATTCAATACATTTGCTTATCCTTAATTCTGAAAGTATTAACATACACCATCTTTCTCTCAAATGAAACAACACTAGCGCGATGGAACAAATCACAAATATTAGTCCTAAATGAAGCTTCTGCAACATTTTTGCTTTCTTTTTTTTTCCAATGCTCTTTAAATTACATTTTGGAAGAGAAAGAGTTTATCCGTCTCATTTTGTTTGTTTTTTCCCGTCACTTTTGGAATCTTTGCCGCGATCTTACTTTGGCACAAAAATAGCGATACCTCAGCACTTAGTATCTAGTTTTTATGCCCATGTTAGTGGCTTTATACTTACAAACCTTCTCTTTTTCAATGTGCACAACCGTAGCTTGCACAATATTTATGAATTTTTGACTTTTATTCATTTTTTTTTTGACTTGTTAAATTTTGATTTTTCAATGTCACAAAATATAATATTTATATAGATAAAATTAGTTTATTTTAATTAAAGAAAATAAAGATCAAATAAATAGTAGATTGATGGTAGTTCAATATAACATTCATGCCACTCCTGATTTCTTTTATATACGCCCAAAGTCAATTTTAAAACTTATTTGCCTCATAAAAAAGGAAGGCAAATTAGTTTTAAACGCAAAACTTCTTAAGAAGTGCAATAAATGGCAGCTGTTTCACTTTAAAGAGACTAGCTTGAAATGCTACGATTCTTGTTCCATGTATTTTTGGTAATAAAAGAGTTTGGGGAGAAATGCCAATATGACGACCTGAAAAGTTGACAATTGATTCAAGTGAACTACAGAAGAATATGAAATTATTATATTGGCAAGTGTGTATAAACGCTACAAATTCTCACAAAAACACATAAATCAAATAATTTAAATTACAACGAATACAAACTTTTAAGTTCTTCTAGCACAAGTGATTAAAGGAATTTAGCAAAAGTAATGCTCAATGGGCGACCACCATATGAGTAGTCATTTAATTCATTGATAGCAGCTTCGGCGGATTCTTCTGACTCGAATTTCACAACTGCAGAACCTGCTGGTCTACCACTAAGATCATATTTGATCTCAGCAGCACTGACACGGCCAGCAGTTTCAAAAAGCTCGAATAGATCATCATTAGAAGTAGCAAAAGGTAAATTGTCCACGTAAATGGTTGAGTTTTTTTCACCATTGCCCTCAACACCTTCTGTGAACTCAGAATTCTTTTGAACGTTTGGTTTATATGTCGAATCGCCTTGTTGCTCAGATTCGAATCTTGCATTGTTTTTACCTTCATGAACGTCTAATGCTCTTCCCTCGATTTCATAGCCATTAAACTTTTTGATAGCATTGTCAACATCCTCTTTGTTTTGGAATGACACTATACCAAAACCTCTAGATCTACCACGCTCATCTAGTCTGACATCTGCGTGTGTTATTTCACCGGCTTCTCTGAAGATATCTTTCAAAGCTTGCCAATTGATCGAAAACGGTAAATTACCAATGAAAACCTCATAACCTTTAAGACCACCACTTGGTGCATAAGTTTCTCTTTTTGGTGGGTATCTATCGCCATAAGCACCGTAAGAATTATAGCCACCTCTTCCACCACGTCCGCTGCCGTATCCTCTATCGTAGCTTCCATATCCTCCTCTACCATAATCGCCCCTTCCGTAGCCACCTCTTCCATAGCCATCTCTTCCATAATCACCTCTTTCGTAACCACCTCTTCCATAATCACCTCTTTCTGAAAATCTGTCTCTTCTTTGACTTTGAGGAGGTGGAGGATTATCTTGTCTAACGAAAATTTCACGATCCAAGAATGGAGTATGGTCGTAATCTTTGATAGCTCTGTCGACTTCAGCTTTCGAAGAAAATTCCACTGTACCCATACCACGAGGACGGCCGTTTTGTGTTACGATATCAGCACGAATAACGTTACCTGCTGATTGGAAATGACTTTTCAATTGGGTCCAGTCGCAATCAAATGGTAAATTACCGACGAAAATACTGTTTTCATAGTTTCTATCTGATTTACTGTGTGGCGCGAAGGTATCTCTATGACCACTTCCTCTGCTTTCTCTGCCATCTCTATAATCATCTCTGTATCTTCTTGGAGAGCGTTCCCTCTGGTATTGACGATCTCTTCTTGGTGAAGCATCACGATCACGAGGATCCTTTATCAAACAAACTGTTAGCTTATTATACAGGTAAATCAAATTTAGGAGCCAAATCCTTCAATGGCTTCATTACTCAGGCATGCTACTCACAGTATCTATATCCATTGGTTCTGACATGTTGCGCGGTGATTTTGCAAATTCTTAGCTTTGATCTCTCACCTTTGTTGATGTTAAACAATTGGAGGTCTATGCTTTGACGTTATATTATAGTTTTGAGTACTTTTTTTTTCAGTGCGGTGAATTTTAAAATCCGACTAACATGAGCCGGAATTTAAAATATATAAGAAAGCTACAATTGATCTATAATGTTTAGATGACACCTGGTTTGACTATTTATTTGGAAGGGAATGGAAGTACCAATCTTCTGTCCACTTCTGTCTCTTTTCCCTCTTCTTCTTCTCCTTCGAATTTCAGCCTACACCTTCCGTCCCTTTTGGTGCCAATCACTTCAGCTGGATAAAAGGTAGTAGTTTCTGGGTATCTAGCGAGCACTTTGGTTCCGTAAGGATAATTGGCCAAAGAATCAGAGGATTGTTTACTGGGTATCATTATCACATCTTTCCAAGTAGCTTTGTATGTCTTTCCAGGGTTATTATTCTCATCGGGTTCAGGATCACGAACTTCGAATCTTTATTAGGCACTATGTTAGTAATTCAAACGTTTAGGCTGATAGATTATTACGAAAACATACCTTGTACCATCTCCAATTACTTTTGTAACCTCACATTGGATCCATTCGTCTTCAGCACCTCTTTGGCGAAGTCTAAACGCAACTTCACTGCCCATTATAATGGAATCAGAGTCATTGAATGGGCTTGTCCAAAAACTTCTCCCTTTTTTCAATTTAGGGTCAGCTGCTTTCTTTTTGTTTTCAGTTGAGATTACAGTGCCCAAATTTTCCAAGATGGTCTCCAAGACTCTTCGGCTTTTATCAACATTTTCTTTGTGGTTCGTTAGATTCTCCAAAACTTCATTTAATTGTTTCTCGTTCAATTCCGAAACTTTAGTATTCAAAATGTCCTTGTTTTCATCAAAGTTCAATTCTTCATTACTGTTGAAAATATCCTGTAGTGAGGATACCACTATATCCCATTGGCCCTCCATTTTGCTTATAATACCACAAACTTTTTTTCTTGCTTTTTGGCTATCAGTATTTTGAATATTGTTTATATAGAAACTGAAAGTACGTGATAGTTTTGGAAACGCACTTTCGCTACAGATCGTAAACTTCTTACGTCAGATATTACATAATAATAATATATACACATTTTTCCACCGAGAAAGCTAGAGAGCTTACAAGAATACAATTAGAAAATAGCCACGACATTCAAGATGATGAGATTGCAATTCCTTATTCCCCTAGTTATTGAATTAGTAGAATTGGGCTGCTTGTCTAGTCTTTGGGCGATTGAAATATGACACTGTGCTAAAAGTTTAAAATTATCCAAGTACTAGTAATTCTCGGTTATGAAGCCCCAATGATATTGAAAAATTATAGGTTGAAAAAAAATCAACGACAGTGCAAAATATGAACAATCATACAATTGATCAAATTAGTGTGGAACGTTTCCAAAAGAACTAAAAATGGGATTTTGGAGTGCTAACAGCCATGTTTTTTCGATAAAGAGTGCGCTAGGTATAGCCTCTAGTACTTTTTTCAAAAGAGGTACAAGTATAAATGGTCCAATAGCTCAAGTTCGTACTGCTACAAAAAGGGCAGCTGGTTCAAGAACTAATATGAAAAACTCTGCTGGTCGTCGTTTAGGTCCAAAAAAGAATGAAGGACAGATAGTAGAGCCTGGTCAAATTATAATGAGACAACGTGGAACTAAATTTTACCCAGGTGAAAATGTCGGCATTGGAAAGGATCATACAATTTTTGCTTTAGAGCCAGGTTTTGTACGCTTTTATTATGATCCATTTCACCCAAGAAGAAGATTTATTGGTGTTGCTCTAGATCAAGAAAGTAGGTTACCTACACCTCATTTTGAACCAAGGGCTAGAAGATTTGGTTATGTCCCAATAAACGACTCTGTGAAAGCATCAGTTGAGGAGAGTCATTTGAATCGTAAAGAGTATCTTGCAAAACCAAAACTTGATGAGGATTTAAAAGCTAGAGAGCAGAAAAGATTGGAAATTTTATCGCAATACCAAAATGGGTTGAGTAAAATTGTTTCAGATTTGGATAAAGATCAGTTAAAAATTGCTTCAGAGCACTTACTTTTAATTAGAAATCATTTAAAAAATGGCTCAAATGAGGCTGACGCAAAAGCAACAGCTACTTTAATTTACTTTCAAAATCTTAAACTATCACTAAAAAAGAAGGAGATCGATGATTTAGAATTCAAGAATGCATTAGACTCGTACAACAAGCTCATTGTTAAACTAGAAAAGGAGGTTTCTTTCGATACAAAATACAATGTAATTAAGTTCCGCTCAGAAGAAGAAAGATTAGCTTTGGTTGACCAATTAAGATTGCAAATTGAAGGCATTTTGAATGGTGAAACGAAGAACAAACTACAACAAGTCAAAGATTTAATTTTCAACTCTACAATTTTGACGCTATCTGAAGCCATTAGATTCAAAAGAACGTATGCCAAACCAGTTCTTCCAGAAAGCACCGGTATTGTTAAGCCAACAGATAAAAAGTCTACTGTTTTCAAACGTTGGAATTACACCAAGGGAAGAGTTGATGTTATTGCTAGAAGTAAAGATGCCTTTCTTTCCAAGTGAGATCTCAACTGGAGTGCAAAACTTGTATATATAATACAAAACCATGTAAATTTAGGTTATATCAATAGTTTAGTTTTTTTTTTCATGTACAGAGGATGAATCATTTTCTTTCCAACTTGAGCTTCCATCTATATAAATTTCCTTTTTCCATATTTCAACTTCAGCTTTAATTTTCTCCAGTATCCAAATTGCCGCTTTCCAACCTTCCTGGCGGTGTGTACTACTTAAAACAACAAGAACACTCTCCTCCTTGACAGGCACCTGTCCTAGTCTATGTCCCAGATATATTTTATGAATTGAAGATCCAGTTTGTTCACTAGAAAATATCTTGAGAGCTTCTGCGGCTATACGTTTAAGAGATAGAAGAGCAAGTTTCTCATGTGCTTCGTAGCTCAAGTCAGTAACTTTCTTGTCCTCAAATGAGTTCCTAGTAGTACCACCGAACATGATTACAGCACCTGCTTCCTCAGACTTTACGAATTCGATGCCTTCTAATGGCCTCAGACATGCAGAAGTCAATATGACCTTTACTGAATCCTCGTGAAGTGCTTCTTCTTCCATTAGTTTAGATGCTATAGCGCCGACATCATCCATTCATATCTAACAAAAGCATTCAGTTCAATCTGTGATGTTTTGTTATCAAAGCGCGGGAAATGTATGAAAAAAGTTTTAAAGTTCACACAACAGAATACGTTGAATATTAGTTTACATGAATCTAATTTCAGTCTAATGAGGGCATGCCTATTCAGAAATTGTATTTATCGAGAGTTTTCCCCTGTAGGAAAATGTCTTCTCTATCTTTATTTCATACTGCCCTTACACCTTTAATCAAAGAACTGGATCAAATAGCACCAAGATTCGAATTGGATGGTGATCAAATAGATATTATTCATGATCCTTCTATATTTTATCAGTTATTGAAAACAAAAATTGCCAGTGCTCAAAAGAGAATTTTTTTCTCCTCGTTATATATTGGTAAAACCCAAGATGAGTTGATTGGCTGTCTATCAAACGCATTGAAGTCAAATCCAAACTTGAAGGTTCATATACTGACAGATGCATTAAGAGGTACCAGAGAGGCACCATCTAAATCATCTGCTTCGCTATTGGGCCAACTGATGAAAGAACACGGCGATCAAGTTGATATAAGGCTGTATCATACTCCAAAATTGCACGGTATAACTAAAAAAATTGTCCCAAATCGTTTCAACGAGGGATTCGGATTGCAACATATGAAGATTTATGGATTTGATGACGAAGTAATGCTGTCAGGCGCAAATTTATCTTCTGATTATTTTACAAATAGACAGGATAGGTATTACTTGTTCAAGCATAAAAAATTATCTGATTATTACTTTGGTGTACAACAGGCCGTGAGCTCACTGAGTTACAAGCTACTATATTCTAACAACAAATCAAAGTTCAGCCTTGTATGGCCAGTGACAAACCCGTCGATTGAGCCGATCAAAGACCCAAGAGAATTTAAACTCCAATCATCCAAAATTTTAAAAGAGCTTATCGATGCTACCAAATTTCGTGACTCACATTCGAACTCAGAACAACAGCCTTTCAAAACAGTTGTTTACCCAATATCTCAATTCACACCGCTGATGGAGCCTGATAAATCAACGGAAAAGCCAAGTATCTTAAGAATCTTGAAATATTTAGAAGAGCCTTCTGTTAAGTGGGCTTTCACTGCTGGTTACTTTAACATGTTACCAGAAATAAAGGACAAACTGCTGCTGCTTAAATCTATGGGTAACGTCATTACAGCATCGCCTTTGGCAAATGGTTTTTACAAATCGAAAGGAGTTTCTGGGTATCTTCCTGAGGCTTACTTGTATCTATCTAAATCTTTTTTGAAAGAAGTCGAAATGAGATCAAAAAATGAGACCATAAAATTAAGAGAGTGGAAAAATGGCGAAGTCAATACTGAAAACGGCTGGTCGTATCACGCTAAAGGGTTCTGGGCAACTTCTCCTGGTGAGTATAAGCCTTCACTGACAGTAATAGGCTCATCCAACTATACAAGAAGGGCGTATTCGTTTGACCTTGAAACCAATGCTATAGTCATTACGAGCGACAACAACTTGAAAGATAAAATGCAAGACGAACTAAACAATCTCCTAAAACATACGAAGGAATTGAGCTTGAAAGATTATGATGATGAGGAGAGAAGTATAAGCAAGTTCGCTAAAGTCGCAACCAAACTTTTAGGAAAACGACTCTAAGAAAATTTAAAATTAGAGTGCTCTGAGTTTTTTCAACCACACCTATACATAGATGTCATATACTTCATGTTAAGCACTAAACTATTGTAGATCCACAATCAGCTAATGAGTTCACTTGCGAGATCTTTTTTAAGTATGGCCTTTGGTTTTTATAAATAAGTGATTGTATGTTCAACAGAATTAATGAAAGGAATTGCAGCTATTTTTGTTAGTCGAGAATTGCAAGAACTTAGCAACTGCCTTAAGGACTTTAAAGGACTCACCATATATACAACAAACGGTTTACTGTTCTGCATGTTAAAATGTTAGTAGGCTGCTTAGCAAATTAACATGGGCGGACACTCATCAACTTACCACAGGTGCGTAATGAAAATCCTGACTGAATTTGGCAAAACTTATTATCAGCATTATCAGTTTGGATATAAGCTCTAGTCTCAAGGTGATACTCGAAATTCCTGAGCCAGTCATCCCTAACCAGTTCACGAAAATCTAACAGTAATTGTCAGTAATAATGTATTAAAACACTGATCAAAAGAACACATACCTGTGGAGCGTACTTGGAAGCAGCTGATAAAGAAGCTAGGAACCATAGCCAATCAACAAAATCGATGTAAAATAATCCATATCTCCCCATATACGCTGGATAATAAAGCATTGAATTGTAATATATGGCCGAAGATAGAAATCCTGCTGACACAAAAACAGCTAATAAAGTCATGGATATACTTTGGAATATATGACGCGAGCCTTTGAATCTGAAACATTGGATACCTAAAGCGACAAAGAGGGTGGTGTGCACTGAAGATGAGACAATGATTGATTTTGAAACGATGGCTTCTGGGGAAAGCGGATATCTATTGGCATATTGAACTTTTGTCAATTGTTGGAAGAGATATGACAATGAAATAACAAGATAAAGGACATTTTCTGTGAGCTAAAGATTATTAGTATCAATTTCTGTAGAAAGCTATCCTTCTTTGAAGCTTACCTCAAGCAAAAGATAACCAAAAGAAAAACCATATATAGATCTTGATATCTCAAACTTTTTCAGCTGGTTGAACAGGGCAATTGGCTACAAAATTAGTTTTCGAATTAGCTGGGCCTTAGATTAAGGCTATGACATAGAAACTTACTTCAATCGACAATGCAAACAACTCAGCGGTTGTTTTGATCATAGCTATTCTTTTACAGTGATTGGCTTTATCGAGAATGAGATCTCATTTAAAGCATTTAAAGCGCTGAGCTGAGTTTCATCAAATTTATCGGAAAATATCATTATAGGCCATAAGAGATGAATGTAACGCCTTGAAGTGCCAAAGGCCTAGTTCGATAAATACATTAAGTAGCGCATTATCCGATGCACTATTGACACACACTTTCACGCGATTATATAATATATTTGAACTTTCTTAATAACGCGACAGACGCGAAAATGGGATCAGGGAAAACTGGCCCACGAAATTTGAACTTGGCGAAAAATTAAAAACAGTTCATCAAACTTTGGCCAACTACCAACTCTTACAACTATTTTCGAAACCTGCCTCAATCCAAAGACTACTTATCGAGACAAAATGGAAGACATATCTCTTGATGATGTCAAGAACCGTCCTCTCTTTCAGGAAATACAAAAGCTCAATGTTACATACCAAAGGTTTTTAGATCAATCCACACCACACGTAAAATATAGATGGTCTGGCTTTGCTGTCTTATTTTTGACATTCTTTGCTCGTATAGTCATATCACAAGGATGGTACATCATATGTTATGGTCTAGGAATATATCTTTTGAATTTATTCTTAGCATTTCTACAACCAAAATTTGACCCTTCGATCGAACAAGAACTTCAAGATGATTCTATAGAAGCTGGTGAGATGACACAAGAGTTTAAGCCATTCATAAGAAGACTTTCCGAGTTCAAATTCTGGTATCGTGCAACAGTTGCTACATCTTTATCTTTAGTTTTGTCATTATTTACCATCACTGATGTTCCCGTTTTCTGGCCCATTCTCCTGATGTATTTCATCATTTTGTTTTCATTAACAATGAGAAGACAAATTCAGCATATGATAAAGTACAAGTATTTACCTTTCGATATTGGCAAAAAGAAATACGGCTACAAATGAAGCACTTAAGTTGTGAATAAGCTCTCCACATAAAAAGTTCTGACTTTTAATATAAAATATTTTATACCACACCACACCAACCACATACGAAACGTAGCTTCATACCTTACTGATCTTCTGTCTTATTTATACATATTTCCTAAACATCCTCATAACAGTAAAAATCTCATAATATCTAGGTTAGTTTGAATGTTTTTCGGGTCATACATTCTAAATCTCAATATCTCACATAAATTGTTTCTTTTAACACACTAGTGATGTTGGTGCATATCTTTATGTTATTTCCGTTATCGTGAAATGTTCAAAAGCTTAAAAAACACCAACAATTAAAATTCATATGATAATGTATACAAGAACTATATGGTACTTATCAGTGGTTACATAAATGCCAAATAAAGGTCCTATGAAAAACAGGTCTGTACTGAATCTAAAATAAATACTTTATAACTACTTTATACCCTCACAATTGCTTCACAAAAACCATTCTTGCAGCTATGCAATTATATTTCTTAATCCGGTGGATATATGCTGAGAATTGTTGAGAAATGGTAGAGAGGCTACAATGCTATTGTCAACAATGCTATTGTCAACAATGCTATTGTCAACAATGCTATTGTCAACAATGCTATTGTCAACAATGCTATTGTCAACAATGCTATTGTCAACAATGCTATTGTCAACAATGCTATTGTCATACACACTGTTTTTATATGAAGGGTTCACATCTGGTTGTGTTTGCTGTAAAGCACTATATGATTTAAACAATGATACATTTCCTATCACTGGAATTTCTACTGTTAATAAATTCTTACTCGCAGAACCTATCCACAACAATTCTTCTCCTTAGTTTTGAACATCTTACAGCAAAACCAACCACTTATACGATGTCCTAACATCACCAGTGTGCTGTTCAAAGAAACCAATTATGTGGATGTGGAGTTCTAGAATGCAAATCCACAAATATTACTAGCATTTAAAAAGGAACTGATCCAGAATTCATGATGCTTCTATACTTGAGGAACATATTTAAGAGATATATATAAATAGGAAAAACTAGTCTGTGTAGGTTGTGACCGAATAGTTCAGTTAAGAACTGGTTTACCTCAGGCTAAAACTACAGTCGTAAAGTTTGAATTCTAAACGTAATAAATAGCAGGTTGCATAAATTATTCTTTGTGTATCATTCAAACAACAATATAATTCAAAATTATAGGAATGCCTACCCTTTAGATAGATAGTCTTTCTCTGCAAAATTTAGTTGTCTTCCTATAGTATTTCTAGGACTTTGCAATCAATGTATTTTCCTTCGTCTTCCTCAATTACCTAAAAGATTCCATATACGTTTCATGTTATTTTCTTAGGATGTTCCATATTATATAGTTTAAAGCATCTCACCGGTGATACTACTACTACTAGGTTTCTTATGAATTGGCTCAAAACTGAGTCAATCAAAGGTAACAACTGGAAGAGATAGTGAGAGAGTTTGTCACATAAAAAACTGGTAAATAGATATATACATGGTGTAATACGAATGATTGTATATAAGCACGAGAAATGAAATACCTAGCTCGAGGGCTCGAAAGCATGGCTATAGACAGCGGAATGGGGTTCCGAAATATTGAGTTGATATGGAGATGGGTTAGCGGATTATTATTCTATATGTAAAAATCCTAAAATACCATGCATTAAGAATTCAACATTCGATTGTTTCTAACCTAGTCAACTAGATTTATGTTGAAAATTTTTCGTTATGTAAGAATTATTATTGTCGTTATCTGAAAAACTGTCTAACCAGCTATCTCTTATTCATTGGTGTGTGTGTGTGCTTATGTGTATATTTTCCTACTCCGCTTTGTACACCGGTACCTTGAAAACTGTACGATCATATAAAGAAAGTGCTTTGTCGGGCCAATTCAACCAAATTAAGTATATATATATATAACTTTCTTATTTAATGTAGTTGATTTGTCTGTAACAGTCACCAACAACGACGGACCTATGATACCATGGCATTTGACTGTTACTGAAACTGTGTTTTTGAAGTGTTAATGGAATTATTTAAAATCTACAAAAGTCACCCCTGGATGCGATACATGCATTCGTAGAAAAGAGACGATTGGATTACACTACTTATATTTATTGGATGTGCTGTGTTGGTTGTTAGTACGCGGTATCGCAATATTACTAGTGTGTTTAAAAAAATATCAAGTGATGAATAATAATAAATATAGGAGGTTAGTCGGATGTGATTGAAGAAAAAGATTTAGAGGCTGTTTGCCATTGGGGGATGTATACTAGATGAATAAGACTGAAAATCAGATCTTATCGGTCCTTAAATAGCTCAAATACAAGTATCGATTAATGTATGTATGACGAATTACACAAGGAATAATATCTCATGCTCATACTATGAAATGTTGTGCGTTCCATTCTAGAATAGATGGTTGATGCCCCAAAATCACTAACGTGGTAAAAGAAAGTAGCCATGTAGGATATGGATTTTATATTCCCTATGATCATTAGTGTGTAACGATAAAAAGGAACTCATCTGTAGATCATGAGGCTTTTATTATTGTGAAGATGTTTAAGAAATATACATAATCAAGACCGAATATCCAGTCTTCTTTGTGTTAGGTTGTTTAAATCCTGTGATTGAAAAGAGTACAACCACGAATCAGTTGAAGATTCGACACAAAGATACCACTATAAAGATGTTTGAGAAGTATTTGAAGCATTTTGTAGTCACACTTAGAAGTATTGGATAATTAAAGTATATTTAGCCAAAAATGAAAAGCAGGTCTCTTTAAAAACTTACCGAATTTCCAATAGTGAATCTTACAGCTGAGTTTATTGCGAGTTTCACTATTGTAGTTTATACTAGCATCGCTAGAATTTTCAAGTTGCCACAATGCTGCCATTGGATGGCAGTTTCGAGTAAGTTACTACGACCCAGGCACTGATTAGAGATAGAAGTCTGGTCGCTTCATGGATGCCTAGTAGAATCTTTTAATCAAATGCACCGTTCAAATTCATTGTGTAGTCTTTGCCTTGTGAAAGAAAGCCTTTCAAAATGAACAGAGAATGAACGATTGAAAAGTCTTGGAGATTCTCTTTAGAAAGATTGTGCCACTTATTTCATTCATTTGGGTATACTGATAGGCTGAACTGAACAAAATAAGACATGGCAAGCTATATGACAATAACGTAACACCTTGATTTTACGTTTTTCTTTTAGCTTACTTCTTTTCGCTGAGCTCAATTGATCTGCTGGGTAGAGCAGACAAATGAATCAAAGTAACTTGAATTACTACTATTCCAATAAAATCTGCTGAACTATCCGCTAGGCCTTTCAAAGCCCATGTCACTGTGTCGATTCAGCTTTTGACGCATAGCCAACAAGCGTTAATGGTCTTGAGTCAATGTGTTTTGACATTTGAAGGTGTGCACCTGACATCCTTTTCCAAGGGGTCTGTATAGACTGATAAAACTTTCTGGAAGGTGTCCTACGCACCCTTTAAAAAGCTAATGTACTGCATTATTCTTCTCAAAATTTCGTAACAACACAATTAGCTGATCATCTTTTTGATCTATCTTATTCTCAACCTTTTACAAGCTCATGATGATCAGCAAAATAATATCCAGTAAGCATAAGCGTCGTGATGAATTCACAACAATTCAAAAAAATTAGTATTCGTCAGTTAGTCTCTGGACGAAATTTGTCAAGCTCCAGAAGAATCAAACAAGCTAGGCTATGAATGAGCTCGCCACAACTTATTTAACTTACCAGAACTCTTGAAGGAAAATAAAATAATCAAATAAAGGGTCTCAGCATTGTGGAAATAGGGCGTGTACACTCGATGGCAATTTTTGATTTGACACAAAACCCGTTCGTTGACCTGCGAGGCCATTCGAAGCTTCCATGAAAATATAGGGACCCACCGGAAAGTAAGAAGTTGGTGGCCCCGCTTTCTAGCTATGCTGCTGACTAGTATATGCCTCTATCAGATGAAGATCATATTTATATCTTCTATATTGTTTCCGTCAATTACAATCCATCCTCTTCTCGAAAGCCAAACCAGCTTCACCAAAGCTGTTGTAGTGTGTGTATCAGGGCTTTGTAACCAAAGGCTAAAGCTGTTTTTGTAGACAGAAAAAAAAGACATTTCTCACATTGCCATGGAGCTATTACAAACCAAATGAACCAGTTTAAGCAACAATTATGGATGAATCTGATGACGAGTTCAGTGACAGATTGACTGCGGAGGATGAAGCATCCGGGGTTGCAAATAGAACTCGGCGTAAGTCTGTGAAGGCCACTGAAATCAAAGGGGTTAATGGTGGATATTCATGGGAAGACGAATACCAAAGAAGTTGGGACATTGTGAAGGAAGACGAGGCCGGGAGTATAGAAGGTATTGTTTCTGGCCTTCTAGAGCATAAGAAAAAGAGAGTGATCAAAAATGTGACACCCTTTCAAAGAGGGATCATCCGAAATCTGATACTAGTGGTTGACTTGAGCTCATCTATGCTAGAGAAGGATTTGAGACCCAATAGACATTCGATGACTATCACAAACGCAATTCAGTTTGTAACGGAATTTTTTGACCAAAATCCTATATCACAGCTTGGTATAATTATAATGAGAAACGGTATTGGTCAAATAGCGAGCCAGGTCGGGGGAAATCCCCAAGAGCATATAGACGCATTGAAGTCGATAAAGAAACTGGAGCCTAAAGGTGATCCTTCACTTCAGAATGCTTTGGAAATGGCTAGAGGTCTTCTGATGCACGTTGCATCACATTGTACTAGAGAGGTTTTAATTATTTATGGTTCCTTATTGTCATTAGATCCAGGAAATATCCATAAAACTGTGAACTCTTTAGTAGAAGAAAAAATTAGAGTGAAAATCATTGGCTTATCTGCACAAGTATCTATCTGTAAAGAAATTTGCAAGAAAACAAATTTTGGTGACGAAAATAGTTATAGCGTCATACTGAATGAGCATCATTTTAAAGAACTTTTCATGGATGCTGTTGTACCATTACCAGTCAATAAGATTAATAAAAGTTTTACATTGGTAAAAATGGGGTTCCCATACAGAATATCAGAAGATTCCCCATCTTTTTGCTCTTGTCACTCAAAACTCACGTACGGTGGTTATATTTGCCCAAACTGCAAATCAAAAATATGCTCTCTTCCCACGATATGTCCATGCTGTAACACAATGCTGATTTTATCTACACATTTAGCACGCTCATATCACCATCTGCTTCCACTAAAGAACTTCTCAGAGGTTGCTGTGGCTCCTCATTATGAAGCCTCCCTATGCTTTGGATGCCAAGCAGAGTTTCCTAATAGTTCATTTTCCCAAACTTCAAGCTCAAGGTACAAATGCGTCGAATGTAAGAGCCAGTTTTGTATAGATTGCGATGTTTTCATTCATGAGACACTTCATAATTGTCCAGGGTGCGAAAATTCATGAATCGATTGACGATTATGATGCCAATACAAATACACTACAAATATTTTGCAGCTCCATTCTTCAAGTCCACTCTTGGAATCAAATGTTTTAGACGTAGAAGCCATTATTGTAACTGTGAAGCTAGATGTTCTTAAAACTCGAAGTGTTTCAGTTTCGCGCAGCCCCCAGCTAGAATGGTTCGCGGACGACTTCACCAATTTTCGCACGATTTCGATTTTTGACAGTGATATCTTCCCACTCCTTTTCGATATCACTCTCATTTTAAACCTGTTATTTGTCAAAACGTTAAGTGGAGCTAATAGTGACGGAGCTACTGTATAATTTTCAAGGCGTGAAACATCAATAGACAGAAATACTCGCAATGTCCAAAGCTTTTGTTCGTTCTATCAAGAACGTTGCCAACGGGTATTCAACAGCACAAGTAAAAGTCAGGAACGGTAAGTTTTTGTGTCGTCCGTCGCTCTGGAACAAATTAATTCTAACTGTAATACAGCCACCTCTAATGAACCATATGGACCAAGCAGCACTGACATGGAAGACATTGCTGACTTAACTTATGAACGGTAAGTATTTTTTTGAATCTATATGTTAGACCCTGTAACTAATCTTAAAAGTGTTGAATTTTTAGAAATAATGGATATGCTCGACCGCCGTCTCAATGATAAGGGTAAAAATTGGAGACACGTTGCTAAGGCTTTGACGGTTCTTGACTTCATTGTTAGAGCTGGCTCTGAGAATGTTGTACTGTGGTCAAAAGACAATCTGTATATTATTAAGACCTTGAGAGAATTTCAGTATGTGGACGAGGAAGGGCATGATCAAGGTACTATTATCAGGGTCAAAGCGAAAGAGCTAACCTCTTTACTAAGAGATGACGAAAGATTAAGAACAGAGCGTAATATGAGGCAAGGAAGAAGAAATAGAAGAAGACCTCAAAGACGTCCAAGTGCTGGTTCTGATAGCAATGCAGGAGCTGAAGATGAAGATGAAGATGAATTACAAAAGGCTCTTGACGAGAGCAGAAGAACTGCTGAAGAGGATGAAAGAAGAAGAAGAAATGAGGCAACAGATGATGATGGCTTGGATACTGCGCTCAGACTCAGTCGTGAAGAGGAAGAAGCAAGAAGACTGAAGGAGAGCCAAAGTCAAAATCTTTTGGATCTTTCTGATAATCAGCAAGGACAATTCGATGTGTTTGGGAATCCAATCAACACTGTCAATACAGGATATCTTCAAAGTGCCTATGGTAATGATTATATGCAACAACTACAGCAACAACAATACCTACAACAACAACAGCAACAGTACGAACAAGAACAACAACAACAGTATTTGCAAAGGCTACTTCAAGAACAGCAGCAACAACAGTTCTTACAGCAGCAACAAGAACAACAACAACAAGAACAACAACAGCAGTACTTACAACAACAGTATTTACAACAACAATACTTGCAGCAACAGCAATTGCTGCCACAACAGCAAACTCAGCCTCAGCAAACCTTACAATCGGTGCAAACTGGCTCAAATAATCCATTCTCGTTAACTAGTCCTAAACCTGCGGAACAAAGCTATCAGCCTACTGAGGCACCTGTACAAAAACTAGATAAAATTCCTACAGGGTCTCAGAAAAAGAACGAAGAATATTCTGAGTTGAACAATTTACTTGCCACTGGAACAGGTATAGATACCTTTGGTAACGAAGGTAACTTGCGTATCCCAGCACAATTTACCAAATCGTCTACTTTTATCAACTCTTCTGGTACTGGTATACGTACAGAAAATAACTCATCAGCAAATCCTTTTATTCAAAGACAGTACACTGGTGTTGCAAGTACAGGAGTGATTCCATCATACACAGGATATGGTTTTGGTAACCAAGGCCAACAACAGCAACAACAACAACAACAACAACAACGCCAGCAATACAATCAAGCAGGAGAACAATCATTGATTGATATCTAATGGGTTTATTAGAAATTTAAAACTTATTTTATTGTATTTTAAAAAAATTGATTAAAAAAAAGACGAATTTTTCGGTGAGTCTACTGTACCATTGTCCAGCTATCTTAAGTGTAAATTGCAAACCCTTTATTCGAGAGTTGGCTGTATTTTTCAACTCTTTTAATCTATATAGAAACAAAGCTTAGCGCTTCAAAAACTTTTTATAAACAAGGTTCTCAGATTCATCGTTATATTTATAGTTGATATCATTTAAAAACTTGTGGAAATGTTCTTCATCCTCTGGGGGAACGTCCAATCCAACTAAAACTTTCCCTATGTCAGAACCATGATTTCTGTAATGGAATAATGTCAAATTCCAGCTTCCTTTCAAATGCTCTAAGAACTTCGTCAATGCACCGGGTCTCTCTGGAAATTCGAAATTTAGCAATCTTTCGTTTGGTAGATTTGCAGAGCCACCAACTAAATAACGACCATGCGACTTGGCCATCTCATTTTGAGAAATATCAATAGCTGAAAATCCAAGCTTCTCTAGTTCGTTCAAAACTTGTGAAATCTCTTTTTGGCGGTCAATAACAGAAAATGAAGTATAAATGTATGCATCTTGTGTGCGTTTATCTTTCGTCTCTTGATTTTCGTTGTATCTGTATGAAAACTCTGTGACCGTTCTTGGGTGGATAATACTCTGTAGCTTTTGGAATGAGCCTGGAGTGTCAGGTATCGAAACCAACATGAAAACTTCTTTACCTTCACCTAAAACAGCTCTCTCTGAAACAAACCTTAATCTGTCAAAATTCATGTTTGCACCTGAAAGAACTGGTACATATGTAGCTTTTGTGTGATCAATTTCTGGATGACTTTTGATATATCTTTTCATACCTGCAACTGACATCGCACCAGATGGCTCAACAATCGAACGAGTGTCTTCGAAGACATCTTTTATAGCCGCACATATCTCATCTGTATCAACTTTGACTATCTCATCCACAACATCTTCACAAACTCTGAAAGTTTCCTCACCAATAATCTTGACGGCTGTACCATCCGCAAATGCACCGACAGAATTCAGTTGGACCCTTTCTTTGGCATTCAAAGATTGATCTAAAGCATCAGCATCAAATGTTTCAACACCAATGATTTTCACGTGTGGGGCAATTCTTTTTAAATAGGAACCAATACCTGCGATTAATCCACCACCACCTACGGCGCAAAATACAGCAGTTAATTTTTCACCGTTGGTTTGGCGTAGAAGCTCCATAGCAATGGAGCCTTGCCCTGCAATAACATAAGGGTGATCAAATGGTGGGATGTTTGTCAATCCATTTTGCTCAGCCAATCTAAAACATTCAGCTTTCGCAGCATCGAAATCATCACCATACAACACAACCTGTGCACCTAGTCTGGAAACATTTTGATATTTTATACTGGGTGTAGCTGTTGGCATAACAATAGTTGCTGGTATACCCAAATTTTTTGCGGAAAAGGCAACCCCTTGAGCATGATTACCAGCTGAACAAGCAATGACACCTTTTGCTTTACGAGCAGGATCTAGTTTTGCAATCATATTATAAGCACCACGTAGCTTGAAACTGAATACTGGTAATAGGTCTTCTCTTTTCAGTTGCACGTTCGATCCAGTTTTATGGGACAGGGAAACGGCGTGAGATATTGGAGTTTCATCAACAACATCATAGACTCTTGAAGTTAATATCAAACGAACGTAATCTGGATCACCATTTGGTAAAACATCCTGTTTTAGCAGGTCGGGATACCTGCTGGCCACAGAGTACGGTCTATAGTGTTTTAGAGAGCTTCTAAATAACGCTATTCTTTTCACTAACACCATTATGTTTGATAACCAAGAGTGTAAATTGGGATGCCCATAGTCTGACTCTTTCTTTATTATTGAAAGGTCAAAACACCGGTCAATTTTTTCCCATCGGAAAGGCCACGCCACGCATTGAATTATATAGTACGTTTGTGCTTTACTGTGTCTAAACTACAACTGAAGCAACCATTTGTTATTTCATACATTTCTGTGTAACCTAAACACTTAAAGAATTAAAAGCTTTTATTGCGCTGTTAGCCGTGTCGCTTGCAGAAGCAGGGTTAGGGCCTGTGACGACTCTACCATCAACAACAGAATAAACTTCAAATGGAGCAGGAGGTGGTGAAAAAGTTGCACCTATTTCATGGAAAACGGTTTGATTTAGTTTAAGGTTGTATTTTTTCATAGCAGCAGCGACACCTATTTGTTCTTCTCCTTCATTGGTGAACCCTGTTAGTGTTTTACCTTTACCAATATATTCACCAGTGGATCTATCTTTTAAGCTTTCAAAAATTGCTGGTCCATGGCACACAGCACCCACAATGCCGCCATTATCATATATGTGAGATGCCAGTGCAAGTAAATTTGTAGCCTTAGGGAAGTCAAATAAAACACCATGTCCACCGGCAGCAAAAAATATACCATAGTCGTCTGCGTTTAAATCTGATGCTTTCTTAACGTCCTTCAATTTTTGATTGATCTCGGAAAGTTCATCTTTGTAAACCTCGATATCTTCTTCCGCCAAAAATGGTGGTTTGATAGAATGCTCATCAAGGCCGAACGACCCATCCTCAGAAACAATATCAACTTCGAAACCAGCTTTTGTAAAAACTTCCAATGGATGAGCAGCTTCACTCCAAAATAGTCCTGTTTTAGCACCATCATCATAAAATGGACCATAATATGATGTGATAGCTAATGCTACTTTTCTCGGAACTGGCTTTTGTGTCATGGTAACTCTATGCAACACGTTTTTATAGTAAATGCTTTAAACTAAAATATGTACATTTTAAATTTAGTTATTAGATTCCACTTCGTTTTATATAAAAGTCTGAAATTTAAGTTTGCTTGCTCAATTCACAATATGGTTGCGGAAACGTTTTGGGGTTGGTTACTCAATGTCAGAGTAAGGAGATAATCGCTTGATTTTTTAATACATGGTATAAGTCATATGTAATAATATATTCCAGATCAAATTTCAAGTAGTACAACTACTTGGCGATCAAAAAATGATATATAATAACAAATGGAAACCCAATTTGAATCGTCCTAAATTAATACAACGCCCAAAACAAAATGCAACCAACGTATACTAGGTTTAAATATCTTTCTCCTTAATTATCAGTATTCCTGAATACTGTTCAGGCCAAAAAAATGTTCCAGCATTTCACATCTTGATATCTCCACCAATCATAAGGTTCTTTATAAGCTCCACTATCCATAAGATCCCATAAGTCGTCAACTATTTTGGACACCCCCTTGAATGCGCCAATATTTGTTTTATCAAAAAACAATTGCAATGTATCACTAACTAATCTTTTTTCATCTTTAGACTGTAAAACAGTTGAAATTTTAAGTAATGGCCATAATAGATTCGAGCAGAAAAAGCTATCATATTTCAAGAAATTTTTCAAAGCTTCAAAAAATGTACTAATTTCTGCTTCTTTAATACCTTCATCAACATCATTATATAGAGATTGGTGGAATAGGATAATCATTGTTGAGCTCCACATTTTTTCAATTTCATCCCAGTCCGGAGATACAATAGGTGATTGAGGTCTTTTCAATAACTTATTAACTCTTTTTTTCAAATTTATTTCTGAATAACCAATTGATTCCAAATGATTTGCTAGTGACACAAACGTGTTATTGTTTTTAGCATCGAAAATAGTCTTACCGATATACGTAAGTTCTGAGCAAAAAAACAAGACCGTTGTTGGACAGCCGAAGACACAATCAAAGTTTTGAATCAAAGGATCCAAAGATTTGAAATCGGCAGAATTAAATTCTTTGAATAAAGGTTTTTCACCTGTCGTCAAGCTTGCAAAATTATCGTATCTTGCAATTCTTAAATATAAAAACCATGTAAGTTGATCCTCTTTTATTTTTCTCTTTTTCCGTTCTTGAACAATTTTTCTTAATGCTTTGATATGAAATGGCCAATTTTGTAAGCCTGATTGAATGATTTCAATCGAAAGGTGGCAAATGATTGCAGATAAAGCGTTCAAACTTACTGACTCTTTTTCGTCATTTAATAATGCATAGAGATGCTTGTATGATAGTGATTTGTGCAAAAGCGATAACCTTTTATATTCTGGGTTTGAAAATGATAATTGACTTGCTGATATACTCAAAATACCATGAAGAGTAGCGGGATCATTAACAGCAACGGGCACAAAGAATTTTTCTGAAATATTTTGAGGACCAGCCCCATTTAAAGGATCCAATGCAATACAGGTGACAAATAAGTAATGACTAAAGATGTTTTGTGTGTCTTTGCTTTGGAAAATATTGAAAATTTCTCTTGGGAAAGCCTGGAAATTCATTGAAAAATGTTTTTGTGCTTCTATAATTCTTTGGTGATCAAGTTTCATCAATCCATGATGAGATATTGTATCCAAATCCAAATGTACGCCCTCTGAAAACTCTTCACTTAATTCATCAATTTCACCATCTTCATTATAATAACTTTGTACACTGCTGAAACTTGAATTTCTTGATCTGTTGTCATATTGTAGTTCTTGATCTACAGGCGATAACAGTTGGTATTCTTCTGATGTGTCTAACATGTCCAACTCTTCACCAGAGTCTATTTTGGTAAATTGTTGTGGATATTCACCCGGATCCGTGGTATCACCACTTGAATTTGAGTGACTAGCAGTGGGTAGATCGGTGATTGTTGAATCCTTTGATATATTGGACCTACTAGTAGTTCTTTTATTCTTGAAAGATGGATGTCTAGAGTCTGATTTTTCAACTGAAATCCACATGAGCTTTTTTGAATAGTCGCATGTTAACCCTTTTCTAACGCATACTTTACAAGCTGGTTTGGATTTATCACACTTTATTCGACCTTCTTTACAATTTTGACAGCCATCTCTTGATCTCTTAGATTTTGCTGGGGTATTCGAATTACTTTTACCGTTGTTATTATCGGGGCCTATACCACTGTTCAATACGTTTGCAGTCATTGTGAATTAAAACTGGAGAGCATCTTTTTACTTTGCAGAACAAAATCTATTACCAGAGAGATATCAACAATTCTGATCTCAAGGTATTTCGTTTGAAAAGATCAATGAATGTATCAATCAAAGTTGAAAGTAATTTAACCTAAAAAGCCCCCCAATAACTTGAAAACTTTTTCCAAAAACTGTCCTGTGGCAAATCACTAAAACTTTCGTTTCAAGAACCTTTCAAAAAGTTTATGTCTGAGTGCTTATTGTATTGCGAATTTGTGTTCTGTTCTTTTTTTTTTTGGTCCCAAAAATGTCAAAAACTGGAACTGTACTTACTACCAAAGAAAAAAAAAAAGTGGAAAGATCTGAATCAGGGAATTATTGCAAAAGAGGTAAGTGAATATGTTTCAGCCGTGCTTATTGATGATGAGACTTTCCAGGTTTAAACTTTTGTTGTATAAAAGGTTAAAAAATTCTTGAAATTTTTTTTCTAATTTCAATAAACCATTCGATTTAGATCAATCAATTGACACAAGCTCTAACATGTCAGAACCAGACTTGAAGAAACAAAAACCAAATGTTCAGTTGAAAAAAAAGCTGCACCTAAACGCATTTGAACTATTCAGTCCTGGGCATTCAAATCCAGGACAATGGTCGAATCCAAAGGATAAATCATCAGAAAAGGATACCTTAGAATTTTGGGAAAATAATGCCAAACTATTGGAAAAGGGTAAATTCACTTGTTATTTCCTTGGTGATACTCTTGGTGGCTTTGAAGTTTATCAAAACTCAAGGTCACCAGCGATTAAAATTGGTACAGAATTCCCTGTTTTAGACCCTTTTCTCATTGTTCCATCAATGGCTCGAGTTACCAAAAACTTGTCATTCGGTTTAACAGCTACAACCACTTTTGAACCGCCTTTCCTTTTAGCAAGAAGATTTGCAACTTTGGATCATCTGACTAATGGTAGAATTGGTTGGAATATTGTCACATCATGGAACAATTCAAGTGCAAAAGCTCTAGGATTTGAAAAAATCATAGATCACGATGAGAGATATCAGATTGCTCATGAATATCTACAACTTTTATACAAGTTATGGGAGTCTTCTATGGCAGATGATGCAGTTTTGAAGGATAAAGCGACCTCTGTTTTCAATGATCCTGGGAAAGTCAAGATCGTCAAACATGAGGGTAAATACTTCAAGGCTGAAACACCTTTCTTGGTTCATCCATCACGTCAAAGAACTCCTTTCCTTTTCCAAGCTGGTACTTCGAAAGCTGGTGTTGAATTTGCTTCAAAGCATGCAGAAGCAATATTTATGGCAAGTCATTCACCAGACGTTTTAGCTCCAAAAATCAAACAATTAAAAGAATTGGCCTCTAAAAACAATCGTGATCCTTCAACTGTCAAGATATTTCCACTATTAACACCAATCGTTGGTAAAGATGATGCTGATGCTGAAGCAAAATTTGAAGAGATTAAAAAATACAGATCTTTAGAAGGAGGATTGATTTTTTTCAGTGCTATTACTGGTATTGATTTATCAAAGTATGATTTGGATGAAGAGATAAATGTCGAAGATTCTAAAATACCTCAAGTTGTCCAAAGCGCAGTTGAACATTTATTCAATGAAAAATTAGATGTAAAATGGACTCCTAGAAAAGTTGCAGAAGAATTAAGTATTGGTGGTAATGGACCTGTTATAGTTGGCGGACCGGAAAAAGTTGCAGACTATATTGAAGATTTTGTCTCTAAGGCAGATGTCGATGGATTCAACATTACACCTGTTGTTAATCCTTCATCATATGAGGATATCATTGAATACTTAATACCTGAACTTCGCAAAAGAGGTCTTTATTGGGAAGATTATGAAGATCCTCAAGGTACACTTAGATCACAAATTTTAGGACAAGATAAAGTACTAAATGATCATCCAGCCTTTGACTACAAATATGAAAATGTCCATGATGGGAATAATGCTTAGCGTGTATAATTTTTTTTTATATATAAAAGTTTGATAAATACTCTAGATCTCTATGTTTTGATTTTTTTAAATTTGATCGAATCATCACTTTCAGTAAAACTTCTCTTGTTTGATTGTTTCAATACATTGGACGATGCTCCAACTAATGATTTTTGAATAGACAATTTTTCAACTTTGGCTAATGCTTGGTTTAACAAAGACTCCCATTTACTAAAACAATCACCGGTACAATTTAAATTGTAGTCTAATTCTCGTAAAATTTCAAATTCCAAAGTTTTCAAGTCGTGAATTGATAAGCCTGAAACTTTAGACCAAGACTTGAAAGAATAATTCGAGTCATAGTTGAACTTAAACGACAAAATCAAGCAAGTTAAAAAAGTCTTCTTGGGACAGAACAACGGTTTGTTATCTGTAACAAATCTATTTTTGATCTTTGATTGTAATTTAAATAGATAAAACATAGAAATTTGTAAAGCAGCTAATGAGCATCTGGAACGCTTCATAACTTCTCTTGTGAAACGTTCATAATCCCTTTGCCCTATCATATTCGTATGGAAAAGGGAGCTAACATTCGATGTATTTGGGTTTTTCCACAATGATAAGATGAAAACTGAAGCTTCAGTGACAAATTTATTTGCAATTTCAGCTTTTCTTGATTTATCAGAATTTGAAAAAGAATCTGCTGATTGATTAGCTGAACATGGTGGAGTAATCAGTTGCTGGCTTTGGCTCTGAATACTCTTTTGAACAGCTGATCCATTGGATATATTTGAACTATCTTCTGGAGTTAACTGATTAGCCATCTTTAATGTATCAAGATGATTTTACTGATTTTGCTTTTTTTTTTATTCTCTAATGGTATTAATATAACTAAAATGGTATTTAAACAACAAGACCAATGAAGGTAAAGCCTGCTCTATTCCTCTTTAAATGCAAACGACTTAAAAATGAGTTGATGATTATGCAAAGAAAAACTAGTAAGACATTGGATGATAATATGCGAACTGATAACAATTAAAAAACAAAACTATTGATTATAAAAGTAAAAGGAAATGATGATTAATACTTGGAGAGGAACTGAATGGTATGCTGATTGATAAACTTAAATTCGTAAAGACGTTATTATTTTTTTTATTTTAATGATTATTTTTTTATTATTTCTATTGTTCTATCTTTATATCTGTTGATGCCAATATGAAACTATAGAATGTTGTATATGTAATATAGTGGAACTTTTTGTGGAGGCTGATATATATGTGTTTGTGTGAGAACTTCAAAGATGATTACTAGTTAACGACAGCTGTTAGAGCGTATCAATACCTAGGATCTCTTATCTTGTATTTAACCAAGCAATATCAAAAGAATATAAATTCTGGAAGAAATTCCCAGCTTTATATACATACAAAGAGGCTCATCAAGTGGATGACGAATTTCTTGTGGTATAAATCAGTCATCGTGCTTATCTGTTTCTTTTTGATACTGCACGAACCGCCATCACGGAAATTGTCTGACTCACTGTTTAACAGAAATTCGCGAATATAGTCTCCGAGCGATCCCGGAACAATTTGGCTTAATTTTGACTCATACCATACAAGTAATAATTAAAAATGTCACGCTACAAAACTTGTGGTAATTACTCACATTGCAAATTTATTACGGCAAATTACCTACATTATTAGGCATTTTTAATATCACACAATATAATCTAAAGTTTTCTCTTTTTACCGCCACCACGGGAATTCATCCGTTCACTAGCGTCATTCATTCTTTTACCCAGTTTTAATGATTTAATAACTTTTCGATTAGAATTTCCAACGGGATAAAACTCTCCAATTGTTGACTGTGTACCTTCTCTTTTTTTCTTGTTTAGATCTCTTATCAAAGGAACTAATACTTGATCAACTTTTTCTTGACTCCAACCAACAGTAGACATCAAAAATGTTCTTATTCTATCAAGATCAGGCGTACCCCATACAAATTCGGTCTTGTCTTTATCAACCTCGGCTTGTAAATAAGCTTGATCGATTCTTTTATCTGGAAACTTGTTATCCAAGAGTATATCATTTTTGATCAATTTCTTTCTTAAATTTTTCAAAAAGGAATCTTCACTCTTTTGTTTGCTAACATCAAATTGTGTTTCAATAAACCAATTACGAAACGTAGTTAAGTCCCCAAAATGAGCTAGTATTTCCATAGAATTGACCGGACCAATACCTTTCAAACCTTCTGTGTAATCACTTCCTAATAATTGAGCAAGCTCAATCAATTTATTTCTTGTTAAGCCTAACTCCCTCTCGATATCTTGTGAACTATAAAATTCAACGTAATGTTTCTCATGAAACATATTTTTATAAACCTTTCCACCACCAAAAAGGAAAACATCACTATCATCTGTGATTATACCATCGACTAAACCTAACTGAAGTAATTCGGCACATTGTGCTTCAGCTTCCATAGGTGCAGTAATGTATGGTATACCAAATCTCGCTAATAGTTCTTGAACTTCTTTGATCATTGTTATTGTCACTTCATCTGAATCCCTCAAATCTTTCTTTTGTTGATCTCTTAATGATGTTTCATTCGCCAGAAAATTGCTGATAGTATGTGGATTCAAATCTTTTTGAAATTCTTCGTGTTCTTTCTCCTCTTTTTCAAGTTGCTCAACTAGTTGTTCCTCTTCATCCTCTTCAAAATCGTAATCCACAACCGCAGGTGGTTGTTCATTGTTTTCAAGCCCGCTACTATCATCAAGCTCCTCATAGTCTTGCTCAACATCATCGCCTTTCTCTTCAGTATCCTTCAGTCTCTCTGCCTCGGTGGGTTTTTCTTTTGGTGGTGGTGGTACCACTTCAACAAGATCGTCGTTATCATTATTTAAAGCATTATCATTGTTCGCTTCGATGTATTCTTTGGCTTCATTCCATGAAACTATACCTTCAGGCTGGTCTTCTTTGGCCTTCGGTGGTCTAATTTCGAGATTTTTGTAAGGGTGATCAAATGTATTAGCAAACCATGAAGGTACTGACGGAGCTGGTTTCTTTGTTCCGGGGGCTTTGGTTTCTTTGCCTTTATCTTTATCTTTGTCTTCATTTTTACCCTCTTCATGAGATTCAACTTCTTTGGATTTACCAATGACACTAGAAGTTTTCCCAAATGTTGTTAAACCTTTGAAAGGACTTTTCTCAGGCGATTCTTTAGGTTTTTCATCAGCAATATCATCGACTTGAAATGGTACATCTTCAAAATCTTCTTCAAACTCATCGCTCTCATCTTTTGAAGCATCTTTAAGAGCTTCATTTGATAAAGTACTATTTTCAGCTTTTGCATTACTTCCATCACCTAACAATTCTCGCTCGAGCTCTCTTTCACGCGCTAGTTCCTTTTTTGATTGTTGGATTGCCTCTATTAATTCATTCTCTTCAATTTGTCTCAACGCTTCATCACCACTATTATATCCGTCATCATCTAAATCCTTCTGTGAGATATTAGAGTATTTATTCTTTTTCTGTGGAGTATAAGCCATAAATGATCTCACACCAGAATCACCTTCCCCTACTACAGATTTTGCAGGAGGTAGTGGAAGTGAAGCCATAGCATGACTGACTGCTTGCTGTTTTTGTTTAGCTTCGACGTCAACATCCTCCCAATCAACGTCTTCATCCTCATCACCTTCAAATCTTTGACCTAATCCACTGCTTTCTTGTCTTGCTCGTCTACGATCTTCTTTTTCCAAGTCGACCGGATTAGAATAAGTATTTCCCTCATCTATACTAAGAGCCCATCCCCCTTCAGTCTTTTGAATTTTATATTCTTTACCTTTCTCACCTGCAATTCTTTGTATTTTAAGATCCGAATCATCCATACCAGTAATATTCATTAGTCTTTGGGTGAAGAAATTTCTTTTTTGAACCATCTGAATTTGAAATTTTGAAAAATCAAGACTATTGGGGAAAATATTTTCCAACTGTTCCTTGGAATAACCCATTCTTAATCTTGACCTAAGTCTCAACTGTGAGAGAACCATATATTGTGTGGTTAATGGTAGCTCTTGAAAATCTTTCGATGCCGGATCAATAGTGTTCAAGTCTATTCCTTCTAACTCGTCCAATTGTTCCGACATATCTTTGAACTCTTCTGCTGATATTCTTTGATCATTCTTATCATATTCAAAGCCTTTAATCGTGGGTAAATCATACTCATCTGTTCCTTTAAATTTTACCTCTTGTTCATCATTATCAGTACTGACTTTGTTGAAATTCTCAAAGTATTTATAGTCAATGTCATCCTGTGCAGCGTCTGTGCCATTTTCCACTTCTAAAGATTTACTACCATCTCTTTTTTTTTTACTTAAAGATTCTTGATTCTTCTGTACTTGTATAGCTAATAATTTTTGTGCGGTCTTTGTGGCATCGTCTCTTTTTCCTTGCCTTCTCTCTTTTCTTTTATTGATTGTCTCCCTTTTCAATACCGGAGCGCCACCATCGAAAACAAACACTGGCATAATCCCAAAATAAAGCAGTTTACATATTCTTCTGAAAAACCCAACAATATGTGAGCTTGTCAACGAATTCCCACTTTTATCTCTAACTGCTTTCAAAAACTGATATATCCAAATTGATGCATCAACCGCCATTCTCTTCCTACTCAAGGACTCAAGCCTTACAGCCCTGGATGTAGGCTCTAATATACTCCACAGAGAATGGACACCCATCTGATTCAACCCTAGTTCCTCGTATTACAACCTTCTTTATTAGTTTTAAACTCAACTAAAATAGAGCAAGTTGCCATGATAAATTATACATACGTCTTACTTAATCTCATCGCATGGTTGGGACAGGTACAAATCCTAACGCATAACAAGAAAGTGTATACACGAAACTTTTCACGCGTACTACGAAATATTCTTAATCAGATCTCTTACTTCACGTCAACATTGCACTACTGAAAGAAAGTAAAGAAAGCCAAATATCAACAACAATCATGTCACTGAACTCTGCAAAAATTGTTTTGTTTCCTCACTCTACTCAGGACTCTTTGAAGATTGTAAACCTACCGCATCCGAGAACTAATCAAGAACACAATTATGCTCTGGTAGATGATCACCTGTTCGAATTGACCGAAGTTGATAATGATAGTCCACATAGCAAGACTAACCATTTGAGAAGTGTTACAAAAAACGATGGGAAACCTGTCAGATCACTTCTGCTCGAGAATCTCGATGCCATGTCACCTGGTCTTGTTTTAGAAGACTCAAATATCATAATAGGTACAAAATTCAATTTCGTCTATATTTTAATTACCTATTTCATTTCGCAACTAGAATCAGGAAAAGAGTTCAGAAGATACCAATCTGTGGAGGATATAACTGATGTACTGGAAGATGGGCTTCCAATTGTACACCAACTCCCAGACTCGCTACTTAGTAACGCACTAGAACACATTTGTGATTCAATTGATGAGAATGATGAAAAGTTTTATAAATTCTCAACAGAGAAGACTGTTAGTTTTTTAAAAAGTAAAACAGAAACAGTTGCAAAATCATTTCCAAAAAGCGTTGAAATGCAACTCGTTGCTCCTCTGTTATATCCAGCTAATATTGATGACCCAATACCTACAAACATTAAAGAACTTGCATTGATTAAATATTCTATTCACTTGTTATCATCCTATTTACACCCAGAGACAGAATCGAAATTAATGAAAGCGTACGATTTTGAAGAGGTTACCACATATATTGAGAAAGTACAGATAGATAAAGCTCAAAAGAAAGCTGCTGAAGACCAAATACAAAATTTGAATCAAATGAATGCACAAAACAAAAGATCAATGGGAACACAGGATATCAAAAATCGAAAGAAACCTGCTCCCGCCAAAAAAGTGGCACCAAAAATAATGAAAGGTCCATTAGACGGATTTTTCAGTAAAAAGAAGTGATTAGCCTAATGATATAATAAACATTACAGCATTTATAAGATACTAACTTTGCATAAAGATACTATAAAGCATGTTTCCAAAATTAAATACGTTGTTATTTGATTCATATGTACATAAAACAATCTCCACTGTTGGTAGCTCTGGTTGAGAATTAGAGTGATTCTATTTTTTTTCAACTTCTTCAATCTTTTTGGCTTCAGGGCTATGTCCAATACTTTTGTTTACCTGGTTATAAATTCCCAGCCCGCTTGAGATCATTGATCCCAAATCATTCAAGCCAGCTGGAACGATAACAGTGTTGGATTCTTTAGCAAGCTTCCCAAACGCTTCAACATAATGTTCGGCAACTTGTAATGAAACCGCGTCTTTCCCACCTGGTGTTTCTTTGATAGCTTTGGCGACCTCTTGGATACCTTTAGCAGTAGCTTTAGCTTTTAACAGAATGGCTTCAGCTTCACCAGCGGCTTCATTGATATTTTTGGCTTTAACAGCTTCTGATGCCAAAATCTTGGAGGCCTTGTCACCTTCGGCAATGTTGATTCTAGATTGTCTATGACCCTCAGAATCTAAAATTTCTGCTCTTTTAGATCTTTCAGCGGAGACTTGTCTGTGCATTGCGTCTAAAACATTTTGTGGTGGATGAATATCCTTGATCTCGTAACGTAGACAGGTTAAACCCCAATCACTGGCGGCTTCATTCAAAGCAGTTGTGATGTTGTGATTCAAAGATTGTCTTTCTCTCAAGACATGATCTAGAGTCAATTGACCAATTTCAGATCTCATTGTAGTCTGTGCTAATTGAGAAATGGCATATTCTGCATCTTCAACTCCATATGAGGCTTTGTAAGCATCCACAACCTTAATATAAAGAACCCCATCCATCTCTAAGGTAACGTTATCTGAAGTGATGGCATTTTGAGTTGGGATTTCTATTGCAGCTTCTTTGAGAGATTGAACATACTGAATTTTATCTATAATGGGGAACAAAATGGCTAAACCCGGTTCAAGAATCCTAAAATTTATGTTAGTATACTCAAGGATGCAGAATGATGTTCATCTCTTCACTCACCTATGGAATTTACCCATGCGCTCAACAACCCAAGCTGTTTGTTGTGGGACAAATCTAACAACCGTATTGGCAGGCAATTGATCTTGCTGAAAGAAAGTCAATGGCCCATTATTACTACTTAGATTAGCGGCGAAAACTCTAGAAGGCTTGAAAGCACGAGCACTGAGCGTGCTTCTGTGAGATATAAGCTTCGAGCTAAGCATCCTTTTGGCAATGTGTGAATTCTACAAACTATCAATTCAATTGTAGCGGGTTTTGCCATTATTTCTTGATATTTCAATCCGAAACCTCGAGCCAAAATTTCTGGTGTTCGGATGTATAATTTCTATAGAGAGAAAAAATATTAGAAGCTTCACTTTGCTTATTGATGATCATCGTTTCTGTTAAGGAAGTGACTTTGAAAGTTTTAAAAGTAATTTCAAAGATGGCTAAGGGAATTGAAGTGTCAAGCAATGAAAAAGAGTTTCTTTTTGAAGCTTTGAAGCAAGGGATAAGGCTTGATGGAAGAAAATTGGATCAATTTAGAGATGTTGAAATCACTTTAGGTGATGAATATGGTTATGTTGATGTCAAATTGGGAAAGACTAGGTACGTATAACTTGAATATTATTTACTCAAAGCAGTTTACTAACGCCTATTTTGAATTAGAGTCGTGGCTCGTATCTCAGCAGAAATAGTGACACCTTATGAAGATCGTGCATTTGAAGGTTTATTTCAAGTTTCAACAGAAATAAGTCCAATGGCATCAGCAATGTTTGAAAATGGAAGACAATCTGATGATGAACTATTAATTTCAAGAACTGTGGAAAAAGCTGTTAGAAGATCAGGTGCTTTAGATTTGGAGTCATTATGTATAATAGCGGGATCAAAATGTTGGTCTATTAGAGCAGACATACACTTTTTGGATTGTGATGGGGGGTTTATTGATGCTAGTTGTATAGCGGTTATGACAGGTTTACAACACTTCAAAAAAAATGATATTACTGTCTCGGGTGAACAAATCATCGTTCACCCAGTGGATAAAAGAGCGCCAGTTGAATTATCCATATTGCATGTTCCAATTTGTGTAACTTTTGCATTTTACAACCCTACAGATGTGGAGGAAAACATAAAGGGTGATTCTAACAACGAAATTTCTGTGGTAGATGCTACATTACAGGAGGAATTATCAAAGGATGGTACTTTAACAGTGACGATCAACAAAAATAGAGAAATTTGTCAAATTACTAAAGCGGGTGGATTACCTATGGATGCCTTGAATTTAATGGAATGTAGCCGAAAGGCCTACACAATTGCAGAGAAAATTACAAATCAGATCAAGCAGCTTCTAGAGCAGGATTTCAAAAAACGTAACGAAGGTATCCAATTTAGAGAATTAATTTCAGAGAATGATAGATAAATGAAGATGTTTATTTGAGATTGACAGTTTTTGTAGAGAAACGCTATCCAAGGATTCCATAAAACATGCTACTTTATACCCTTGTAAAATCATACTCAAACGTCAAGGACTTTTTTTCATGAGCGCACTATTGAGCACTATTAAGCAGAGTAGTAATTTTGCTTATCTGAACACATCTATTACTTACCATCAGAAATGATGGGAAAACTATATAGGCAATCTTTCCAGTGTTTTTGAGTGTTTCTCAATGAATAAACCAGTATTTTTCACTTTTTTAGTTATATTCAACTAATAGTAGTTTATAATTTAATTACCTCCTAAATTTTATAATGACTCTAAAATAACTACAATATAAAAAATTCTATTAAAAAATACCTATTTTCAAAGCCAATGAGCTTGACCAAATAGAATAGTCATACGCACAAAACATTATATACTTTGAGCCAAAGATTTAGTTTGATTTAATGGTTTGTCACATTCAAATTAATGACACCGCGGTTCACGTACTATAGTAAGCCGCGGTAAACTCATAAACGAGATTTTCGTGTGTAGGAGGAATTTGAAAATATATAATCAGATCATTGAAAACTTTCAAGTTACTAGAAACACCTTCTAGCAATTTTCACTTATTATACCTGATGCACTGAAATTTTTGTGACAAGATGTGGAAGATAACTGTGGTTGTAATTTTGGTCCTTTGGATTGCTTCATTTTTGTATTCATTTTATTTAGATTCACAAAAGGATATTCATGAACTTGCATTGAGTGAGCAGTCAAATATTTCACCCACTAGAAAAGCAGACGAAACAGCTATTTATAGAAACAATCAAACGCCCCATGGACTACCTTTAACTACAGGTCTTCAAGTAAGACATGGTTTCAAGCTAAGAAATGGTAATTTGAGAGATGTATGGTCTGTTATAATGAGTAAGAAAAATGTCAACCATATAACGTTCTTAAGTAAAGGCGCTGTGACGAAGGCAGATATTTACACTTTGAACGGCGCTCTAACAACGGTCTCAAGGTTTTTAGAAGAACATAACTGCCAAACGATTGGTACCACTACTCCACTGTATTCTTTCGAAGGCTTTGTCATTACACTTGCATGTTTTGTTTCTGGTTTGACAGTCCATACTTTTAACCATTTACCGAGATCCACACCAGAAGATGTTGATTTGATGGTTATTCCTGAAGCAGAATTGAGTCATGTTGCAAAGCTAGATTTTAAGCTGATACTAGTTATCTGTGAAGATAAAACCAAAAGATTTGAACAATCCAACATTATCAACTGGAGCGTTTTGGGAGATTTGTTGGGCTCAAAGAAGGACGGCTTCGAATACAAATATAAACCGGAATATGATGAAGGCACCCCATTGATGGAAACCCACAATTTCAGAACGATATCGTATTCACATCAAAATTTTGTTAGCTCAATTGCAGCTACCACAAAAGAATTACCACTTGGACATGAATTGAATGAAAAGGACAAACTTTTGATTGGATACGAAGATAGCTCTGTGAAATACTTAACGAAGATGTTGACCATTTTACTATTTGGTGGCTCAGTGGTTGCGGGAGGAAGCAATGACACTATATTCAAAGAAGATCTAATAGAAAAATACTCTCCAACAATTGTTGCAATTGACTCAAGAGCAGCACGAAGATTATTCTTAGGTGACAATTTACAAAATACGATGATCCAATCTTTACTTCTTCACAGAGTGCAATATCTTTTAGGAAGAGGTATTTTCTCAGAGTTGGCTAGTTCTTCCAAGTACAAATCAATAAGACTCATATATATCGAGCAGTTAAACGAAACAAATGAAAATCTCACCAATTCTGATTTAAACAAAATAAGAGCCTTAGTTGGCTCTAGAATCATCACCGAAAGATACCATGAAGGTGTTATTGGGCCAATACTAAGTACAAATTTCTACGACTATCGAGTCTTCACAAACCCTAAATTGAAGAATTGTGGTACTTCGTCACTCTCTTTGGAGATCAAACTCTTCAAATACAAAGATTTAGATATAGAGAAGAAAAACGGTGAATTATGTATTCGTGGATTCATCATTGGTAAACCAAGTGATCACAGGGACTTATCAACTGCAATCCAAAGAGGTGAAGAAGTTGGAAGTGAAGGTTGGATGCCCACTGGGATCACAGGTAAATTTGGTATAGATGGCTGCTTCTACGAGAGCTAAAAAAAATAGCTGCACTAGTAAATAGAACATCATCACAATCACTCTGTAGAAACATTAAAGCTTCTTATACTTCTTATACTCGTTTAGGCCTTCCTTCGCTTATCAGTGGTGAGTATGTGGTTGAACCAGAAAGACCGGTGAAGAAAAATACCAATGTCTGAATCATCTTGACAAGCTAGAGCTGCAAAAGGTCTTGTACCGGTAACTCAATACAACTGGATATCATGAGCAAGGAGGAAAAGAAGAATCAGGCCCCTGGCGGGTGGATAGGCTTTGTTGCTGGTGTCGCTAGTGGGTGTGTATATTGTTGTGGTTTTAAGTTTTTATACGTTTACAAATTAAACTAACATTTTGCAGGTTTATGAAAAATTTAGTCGGTCATGCCCCAGATTCAATCAAAGTTAGACTACAAACTGATACAGAGAAAAGATTCAGTGGTGTTATAGACTGTTGTGTAAAGACCTACAAAACCCAAGGTGTAAGAGGTTTCTACTTAGGGTTCACACCACCTCTAGTTGGATGGTTGGTTATGGATTCCGTTATGCTGGGATCTTTGCATAATTATAGAAGACTTATAAAGAAGCATTTTTATCCAAATGAAGAAAAACTAGACTTAAAGGGTCTTATAGGGGCAGGGGTTCTTGCTGGTTGGACTGTGAGTTTCATTGCTGCTCCAATAGAGCTGGCCAAGGTGAAATTGCAGGTTCAATACGGTTCAAAGAGTCAAAGTAGGTATTCTGGCCCAATTGCAGTTTTCAAAGATGTATATAAAACAAATGGGTTAGGTATCAATGGGTTATTCAAAGGGCTCATCTCTACATTGATTTTCCGTACAAATTTCATAACGTGGTGGGGTAGTTATGAACTCATAACAAGAGGATTGAAAAAAAACACAAGTATGAGTGATTTTTGGATTAATTTCACAGCTGGTGGTGCTTCTGCTAGTGCATTTTATATCACAGCTTATCCATCAGATGTTGTTAAGTCATATCTTTTAGCCGATGATAGATTCAACGGTTCTTTTAAGAGTTGGAAAATGGCAGCTAAAGAAATTTACCAAACAAAAGGTTGGAGAGGTTTTACCAAGGGTTTTACTCCAGCTTTCATTAGAGCGTTCCCTGCGAATGCAGCTGCATTAGCAGCTTTCGAAACGGTATTGAGGGTTACAGGTGCATCGTCATAAGCGAAATTAGTCGTTATTAGATTTTGTTCTATAGATTAGATGAATATTCTCAACAATGTAGTTACTGGAAGCCAACTTTTTCGTAGAGTTCAGGCACAATTCAACTAACTGGGGAGATGGAGATTGGGATTTGAATCTTGTGGCTAACTGAAGCAACTAATGATCTCAATTCGTTCGATTATGCCACTCAAAGTGAACTTTACACTATATTTCAGCAGTGTTTTCTATTTCAGAATTGTTGAGATCTGATGCCTCCTCCTCATCATTTCCAGTATCTTGATTCTCTTTTTCAGATAATTTCTCCTTTTCAAGTCTTTCTTTCTCTTCTTGTTCCTTCTTGAGTTCCCATGGTTTTTTTCTAACTTGAGCAACATGTTGACTTGATTCACCTTCCAAAACCGTATCTGGAATCTGTTTGATACCAGGGATTTCCTTACCAGCAATTATGAGCTCCACAAGCTCCTGGTAGTTTGATGAGTATTTAGGTTCTGTACTTGATTGCTTATCTTTCCACGCCTCGTAGTCTTCGATATTCAATATGTTACCGGTCTGTTGACAAAAATAAAATGTTTTAGCTTGAATTTCCAATCTTTTTTTCTCTTCTGGTTTGATTTCAGTTACAATTTCTTGTATTTTACCATCATTTTGTTGATTTATCTGATCTAAATACGATTCAAAGACATTCTCAAGACCATTCTTTAATTTGAAATTGTTAGCTATGCAAAACCCAATGCGTCTCAAGGCTACCACTTACTTTAAAATCCTCGTCCTCAAAATTGAATGCTTCAAACTGACGATACACTTCTTCCTGACTGTCCATTTTGTAATTGGAGGCTTCCTAATAGTTGTAGCAGACTAAGAGTTCTTCAATTCTTCTATCGCCTTTGATCCTATTGTAAAATTTATTTGAAAATCTCAAAGTGTCAAACTTGAAAATGGAAAACAGCACACACACACACATAACAAATATTGGGAAACTAATCCAAAACAAAGCTTGTCTTCCACTCATAGCTCCTCTTCACGATGACAATTGCTGCTAATAAAGAGAGGGACTACTCAGTACCGTTAATTTTGGCTTCAATACTGTTACGAGTAGGTTTTTTTTTCTTTGGATTGTATCAAGATGCCCATATGGAAGTGAAATACACAGATATTGATTATCTAGTGTTTAGTGATGCTGCTAAATATGTTTATGAAGGTGGATCGCCTTATCAAAGAGAGACTTATCGCTATACACCACTACTTGCTTGGTTTTTGATACCCAATGCCGTTGACGAACGAACATATTCGTTTGGAAAGATCTTGTTCATTATCAGTGACCTAATAACTGGGATTTTGATACTGAAGATCTTGGGTGCAATCAAAATCAGCGAGTTGAAAAGGGCAATCTTAGCATCTATATGGCTTTTGAACCCAATGGTGATCACTATCAGTACCCGGGGAAGTTCTGAAAGTGTCTTGACGGTTTTCATTATGTCTTTTGTTTATTTAATCATCGAGGGTAAAGTTGTGCTGAGTGGTTTATTTGCTGGTTTGGCAATTCATTTCAAGATTTATCCAATCATTTATATCCCTACGGCTGTCATATATCTATCACCCCCAAGAGCACATCAGAACGTGTTGTACTATATCATGTCATTGATCAACAAAAGATCTTTACTTTTTGTCTTATCGTCCACTCTTTCTTTCATTTCATTGGGGGCCCTGATGTACAAGGTTTATGGTGAAGAGTTCCTACAGCACTCCTACATATACCACTTATCGAGACTCGATCATAGACATAACTTTTCAGTCTACAATATATCGTTATATTTTTCATCAGCATTACAAGCCACTGACTTTCAAGTACCAAAACTAGACTTCACAACTTTAGCATTCGTCCCACAGTTGGTGATTTCAGCATTAATACTGCCATTTGCATTCACCAAAAAAAGTTTTACTGGCACTTTGTTTTTGCAAACACTTACTTTTGTCACATACAATAAAGTTATGACATCACAATATTTTATATGGTTTTTGATTTTTCTTCCATTCTTTTTGAGAGACTCTGATCTCTTGGGGAAAAATAAGATCAGAGGCATAACTTGCCTATTATTATGGATTCTATCACAGGGCTCATGGCTATTCTTTGCCTATAAACTTGAGTTTTTAGGTCAAAATACATTCTTCCCGGGGTTATTGTTCAGTTCAAGTTTCTTCTTTTTGTCCAACATTTTCATCTTAGGTACATTTATCGAGGACTTGAGCCACCAACTGGTAGCAAATGGTGTATAGTAAAACTAAGATTGGCCATCTCATCATTGCATTGTATTACGATATTATGCCAATCTTGTAGTTGCAGTATCTTGTAACAGTTCCCGTTATATTGATTATGTAATATCATCACCAAATTTTTTTTTTATATAGTAACAAAATTTGGAGTCAACCAGAAACAACTGTGCTTTTAATCGAAACAGCATAAAATCAACTAAGTTGAGATAAGCTGGTCCAGGATGTCAAGATTAGAACTATACTCACAAGAGGGTCTCCGTATGGATGGGAGAAGATGGAATGAACTTCGCCGTTTTGACTGTCGTATCAATACGCATCCAAATTCATCAGATGGATCTTCATACGTTGAACAAGGTAACTCCAAAATTGTTTGCATTGTGAATGGTCCTATGGAACCCCCATCAAAAGCCCAACTCTCAACAACTGGTGCAACACTTAGTGTCAATTTGAACGTTACTCCGTTCAGCTCTATCGACCGTAAAAAAAGATCTAAAAACGAAAGAAGAATTCAAGAAATAATAACATCATTGAAAAGAACTTTTGAACAATCAATTATTATAGATAAATATCCAAGAACAACCATCTCAATCAATGTTCATGTATTGGCTCTTGATGGTGGTCTCATATCCTCGGTTACAAATGCTATAACGCTGGCCCTGATAGATGCTGGTATAGCAATGTATGAATATATCAGTGCAGTCTCAGCTGGTTGGTATGATAATACACCATTGTTAGATCTAAACTCATTGGAAGAAAAAGACGTTTCATACTTAACACTAGCAGTTGTTGGTAAAAGTGAAAAACTAGCATTGTTAATACTTGAAAACAAAATACCCTTGGACCAACTAGAATCAGTTTTAGCTATTGCTGTTGCAGGTGGTCATAGAGTAAGGGACATCATGGATAAAGAAGTTAGAAGACACGGTGAACTACGGTTGTCAAAAGTCGCAAATAAATGAATAAATGAACGTATAGTCATCATACTTAAAATTGAACTATTCATATACTATTCTTTAGTTATCATTATTTTTTAGCATTTTCTTACCTCTTGTAAATATACCTTTAGCAAGACTCTGTGCCGTCGATGAAGTATCTTGGAATACTCTTCTTTTATGTAGGAAACTACCAACGTTATTCGTTAGCGTATGTTTGCGGGTCATTGTAGAGGCATCTGCATATGCTTGTGCAACATGAGAATTCTGAACATTACTCTGATAATTTGATATATTTGGTGAATTCATCGAATGTGACATCCATTCCACTAGCCCTAGATTCAAATTTGCCTCTTCAATTCTGGCTTCTCTATATCTTTGAATTCTTTTTTCAGGATCACTCATACCAGCAATTTGTTTCACGTTATAATTTGTATTCTTATTTCCTGAAATCTTTGTGATGTTATATTTGGTAACATCTGAAGTTTCATCTTCATGTAGCGTTGGTAAATTGGTATTTGTCGCCCCTAGTTTTTCATGGAAATATTGTCCTTGAGTTGCATCTTTTAAATCAGGTGTATTCAGTGGTATATGATATGGTAGTGAAGTTTTAGATTCAGTTTGATATGACCCTCCTAAATTTTTGCTGCCCGAGGTATTCAAATTTGTACTATCAGTATCTGAAGTATTTACTGTATTATCCAAAGAGGTTGAAGAATCATCATGTTTGTTTGGTGGTGTGTTGTTAGCTAGATCATCACTTGATTCGTTCAATTTTTTATCTTTCAGTGCAGAACCTTCAACAATTGAGCCTCTATCTTCAACTATTTCGCCCATTGAGTTCCTAGTATAGTTATCTAACGAAGGTAACGGCGGCGCTGTGCCACTTATGAACTGATCTCTGAAGCTATCAGTGTCAGGCCTCCATTGACCAAAGTTAATAGATAGAGCTGGGTTCAAATTACCATCTTTACCACGCCCTTGACCTTGTTGCTGTTGCTGTGGTTGAGATCCATCGTCAGCTTCAGAAACAGTATCGGGTATTATAGAATTCATTGAACGATTCTCCAGTTGATTTAAAGTTGAATCACGGTCACTAGCCCTGGAATGTCTATACCTGGATTCGCTTTTTATTGAAAAACTCCCAGTAGACAAGGAGCCGGAACTTCTAACACTTGCCCTGCTATCTCTATGTTTCAAATTGTTTTCATTATCACTTGAGTCGGCATAATCATCAAAATAATCGTTTACGGATGAATAATACTGTGATAAAGTTCTTGGTGCATCTGGTGAAAGCAGTTGCTCATTTTGTTCTCGTGATTCTGTTGATTTCTCTTCAGCACGCTGGGGTGTTGATTCAGCAGCAGCTGATTCGGAAGCTTGTTGAGCATGTCTTGGCTCAAAGACACCACTGTTATCTTCTGGGTCAGGGGTATTGATGATACTACTCAAGTAGGCATGCTCTCTAAAGTTATCATCTCTGGATATATCCTGTATAGAAGCGTTTGATAATTCTCTTCTAATTTCTTCAATTGAAGGTGATCCTGGATCCTCTGGATCTTTAATATGCAAAGTATCTGTATCAGAAACATCTGAATAATCTGCACCAAAATCTGTCGGCACGCGTAATGCCCTGGAGTCTTGTTCTTCTCTCCCTAATGCTGTATCAGAAATATGGCGCTCTTCAAGTTGCATATGATGTTGAGGTTCTGGTACAGGTGGAACAGATGGTACTTGTAAAGGGAAAGAAGGTTCAACCTGACCCTTCGGTAACTCATCTTCTATATTTTCATTGTTTGTATCTTCTAGCTCCTTTGCATTGGATGTGTCATGAGAAGGTTCCACTTCGGCATGGCTATTGAATCCAATTTCCTGTATAGAGTCATCAGTGTCGTTTTTCGTATCATCAATATGATTCGGTACTACTTTTGGGCTTTGTTCATTTTGCACAGAGAAAGTTGAAGGTATATCTGCCTCTGAAACTACTTCAACACTTGGTGACTTTGAAGTTGGTCCTTCTTGCTCTAGAAATGAAGATTTGAATCTATTCGATGTTGGAACATATTCGTCATCTTCACTATCTTCACCTTGTGGAACGAAGTCAATTTCTGATTGGTCTTCACTTTCTTCATTTGAATTGAGCGGAACATTATCCACCTTACTTTCCTCTACTTTATCATCATCATGTTCAGATTCGGGAAATGGTTGAAAGTTACTGACAACTGGTTCATCTTGTATCGAATCGTTTGATTTACCATGGACAAATTCTTCCTTTTTATCGCTTGGTTCAAGCTCTGAAGGTTCCTTAGTTTCAGATTCGTCGAGAATAGGTGTATTTTCTGTCTTGACATTTTCCAAAGTAACATGTTGAGATTCTTCTGGGAATGGTTGGAAGGAACTCGATGTGGGTTCCTCTTTCTCAGCTGGTATCTCTTTTGAAACTTTTCTTTCAGACTCACTCACATCTTCAGACAGCGCTGGCTGAAATTTAGATTCAACTGGTGACTCCTGTACTGGCTGAAATCTCGAGCTTGATTGTGGTTTGTAGTCTTCCTCTTCTTCGGAATCTTCAGCGTTTAAGATATCAGCATATTCATCGCGCTCTTCAGGTACTTCTTCAGATTCTGGTTCGTGGTCTAGATCGACATCCTGGAATTGATGTGTGTTGATTCGAGGCGTGACATTGTTATCGAAACTATTAGCATCATCGTTATAATCATCATCATATGGCTCTTCATGAAGTTGAACATTCTTCTCATTAGACGCATTTTTAGCCTCTTCAAATTGCTTCATATGTTCAGCCGGTATAGGCGGTAGTTGAGGCGCTTGCTGCTGGGAATCATCCTCTTCGTCTTCATAGTACTCTTCTTCAACCCTTTTTCCACGTTCAATTAGTATATGAAGTCGATCCAAACGCATCGTCCCAGATTGGAATGTCATAAACGAAGGAAATACTCACCAATCGTCACCATCATAGTTAGCAGTGGAAGCTCTTACCCATCTAGTAGACTTCTTTCTCTCCACTTTATCCTCAAAACTCATCTTCACGTTTCTAGGTATGAGCTTTGCCGTCTGGTTATTGTTCAGATCAAACGTTACAATGATGTGTTTGTGTTTTCATGGCGTAGAGATGATTTATTTATGTTAATTAAAAGAAGCGCGCGCGCGACGTAAATAGAAGAGGGTCACCTTTTCAAAAAAAAATCAAATCAATAACTAAACACCACCGGGAAGATCAAAAGACACCAAAAAAAACACCTTTGATAAATAATTAAAGCTTAAAATTTGACAATTGCTGAATATTTTGAAAATGGCTGAAGTTGATGTATGTGCAGATTGAATGGGAACACAGAGTTCCCATTTTATTTTTCTTTCCCTTGCTTCATTTAACTAACTGATGAGCGTTTTAGTTAACTCCAAAGGAAGTTCTATATTGCGGTGTCTGTACTTTCCCACCAGAAGTGAGTATAAGCTTTAAAATTTTATGACATTGATGAATTTTATTGACTAACGAAAAAAAGTATTGTGAGTTTGGTGCGACCGTTAAAAAGTGTAAGGCTTGGTTAGAAGACAACAATGAAGAATTATTCAATCAATTGTACTCCGAAGATGCTTTAGCAGGTGCTACTTCAACTCTTTCGTTAGAGAAACAAGAAAAAATAGATAAAGAATTACAAAAAAAACAAGCTAAAGAAGAAGCTAAACAAGAAAGAGAACTACAAAAAAAATTAGCATCTAAAGTTGTTTTGAAAAGAATTGAAAGAACAAAGAGGAAACATGCTATTGCAGTATCTGGTTTAGAAATTTTTGAAATTGACATGAAAAAATTGGCAAAGACATTCGCCTCAAAATTTGCTACCGGTTGCTCTGTTACTAAAAATGCCGAAAAGAAGGAAGAAATCATCGTTCAAGGTGATGTTGGTGATGAAGTTGAAGGATATATCACTGGACTATTAAAAGAGAAAGGTTTAACAGATATTAAAGTTGAACAAATTGAAGAGAAAAAGAAGAAAAAAGCACCACCTGCAATCCCACCTCAATAGATCTAACACACTAATGCCTAAGTAGTAAATACTGAATGATTTTCTAATGATTTTGATATGATATTGTAGACTTGTATATATATATATATATATAACATTATAACCAAATTGGGAAATAATGTCACAATTTTATGCCAAATGGCACAAAATTATGCAAAAACTTTTTCGCAAAATTTGCAATATTTACGCCAATTTACCCTGATTAAGAAAATACGCGGAAAGCCAATTCACGAAAAAGCACACTTTGGCTCAAGTTTTGATTTATGAGACGTTGAAGGCCAATGCAATACAATACAGACCGCTAAGAGGTGATATCTTATACTGTAAAGCCTCTGGGTAGTGATCGATAATGGGGAAGGTGAAGAGTGTTGGTGACAGTATCATCCAGAAGAAAGGTTTCGGAATATGGCCTAAAGAGGTGATTGGTAATCAAATTGAGAATGGGTTTGGTGGTGATGATGGTGACAATGATGATGTTGATGAATTAATCAAAACTTTGAATATTGAATACCGTTTCCAAGAATTTTTACAGTTGTCCAAGCTGGATGGACTGGTTCCATTTCAAAATCCCAATGAGCAATTGAATGTATTCAGTTCTGAGATCAATTCGTTATTACCATCTATACAGACACCAATCACCAAATTTATCACATTGATAAACTTGGGTCATATTCAACTTTTACAAAATCAATTGAACGATTCTATCACAACTCTAGAGTCTGCATCGCTGGAATTTAACGACAATGCAAATAATTATGTCCAATCACTATTCTATAGAAAACATTATTTGTTATCAATCGCATCACATTATTCTAAAAATTTCACTCAAGAAAAAAAATGGCTGACAACAAGTGTTAATTTTTTTCATAAGATACCTACATTATCCAATATAGAATCCGCCAAATGGGTCCATTTGACATATGATAGATTGATTTTATCATTATCAACTTCAACTTTAACAATTTCACAAATTGATCCTATTTTCAAATATAAAAATCACATCCTTTCATTTATAAACTACTCACAATCAAGAGGCGTGAAGTTTGATACACAAGAAGTTTCAGCTTATGTGCAGAAGCGATCTAATGAATTACTGTCAAGAACAGAGTTTCCAAGATCCGATGAACAAAATAGTTATGGACTTGAAGAGTTTTTGAGTTTGGTTAATGAATCTTCACTTATCAAACAAGATGTCATCAGAGACCTTTTAGAAGCTGGTATAAACAAGACATACCAATCACATATTTTATTGCGTTCTTTGACTAAAAACTTGCTGAACTTGGGTAGAGTGGAAGACAGTTTACACAGTTTTGATGTTTACGCAGAATATATTGAAACTTATTATGTTCAAAACAATCATTCATTCAACGATATACTGGCTATTCTTTATACATTTAAACAAGTCTTGGGTTCTAAATTTTTATCAAGTGAACATGTTACCTTAACGGAATCGGAATATATCGATTACATCAAGATTTTAAATAAGTTCAAAAAATTTGTTGATATTTTTTACCAGGATAATGAGATTCATCAAGTTGATTCTGACTATAATATTTTGGGCAATGAAATATTGAATTTAAATAATGGTAAGCTGAATCGGTTAATGTCAAACATTTGGTTTACACTAGCAATTACCAATTTAAAGTTGTATCAAAGTGCTTTTTCAATATTTCCTGAAAACAATGAACTTTTACTGAGGTCTATTCATTACTTCAAAAACTCAATTTACAATCATCCTCAAAATGAATACGTGTATCAGTATGTTAAGTTTATTGCCTCATTGAGGAAAATTAAAGAAGCCTATGCCATTTTAAGGGAATTTTTAACAAAGCAAACTGAAAAAAATTTAACTTTTTTCAAATCATGGCATTTATTGGGACTCATTGTATCTATTGAAGAAAATAAAGATGAATCTTACAAAATTATAAATTTTTTGCTGGCTGAAGTACAAGAATCTATCGAATTGAATGAAGAAATTCCATTGGTTTTGAAAGAGACTTTTATTCAAATCAAGATTACACAATTGGCTATAGTGGAGGCATTATTGGGAATTGAGCAAAGTTTAGATTCATTACCTGAACTATTTACATTATACAACCAGTTATTTGACAAGACGTCAGTCAATGTATCACAACAAGCAGGTGAAACCGTGGGTTCAGATGAAAAATTGAAAAGAGTTTCGACTTTCAACAAGATTAAATCTATAAGATCACATAAAGATAATAGACCAAATCCAGCGAAAAATACAATCAAGCCTAAAACATCACAAGATGAGTTATTGCAAAAAATTTGGATTTTAAGTGCTACGATATATTTCAAGGCAAATTTATTAGAAGATTCCGAACAAGCGATTGTCGAGGCTGAAAAGACTTTTAAACCAACTCCTGAAACTCATGCTATATTGGGTTTAATTACAAGTGAACAAAGACCTGATTTTGCATTGATTGAGTTTGAAAAATCATTAGTATTGGAGCGCGATTATCCATTAGCCATCATAGGTTTGAGTAAATTGATTTTGCAAGGTGATAGGAGAATATATATCACTGAAAAGGATTTAAATGCTGGTGTTGCAAGAATCAAAATTTTGTTAGAATTATTGGTGGAGAATTTCCAAAATTCATACATTTCAGAAATTTGGTTTTTGTTGTCACAAGTGTATGGAAAGTTTGGTGATAAAGAAAGACTAAGATTATCTCTTTGGAAGAGTATAGAATTAGAAGAGACTAGACCAATTCGTGATTTTTCAAATGTATAGACTACAAATAAAGATGACTTAAATTTTTAGTAAAAACCAATTATTGTACAATTTATTTTTTCTTCCTGTAATTAATTCCTCATGACTGTACCAAAGCATAAGTTAAAGTCCACATCATAAGATATGCAGTTAAACTTCTCGATATATTATCCAGTACTATTTCTTTTAATGGGTTTTCGAAAAAAATTGAAGGTTTGAATTTGGTTATTGTGACAACGAAAATAACATCTATAATCAGTGCTGTTATTAAGAAAAATGCAAATCCGTAATAAGATTCCAATTGTAATATACCGGCACTTGATCCAAATATCAATGAAGTGAAATCTTGTATGTATTGTAATGTCTGCCAATGTTTAGTATTGATTCACCAAATACACAATGTAGGCATTTTACTTACTCTTCTGTTGTGCTCTATGCTAGCACCGTATTTAACCTCTTTGTCCATCTTGTCAATCAAAAGTCAATAGCAATTGACTAAACTAGATCAATATCACTAAATATCATTCATTGCACTTTCGAACTTTGGTTATTAAACTTATTGTCAAGTCGCGAAAATTGCTCCTTTGGAGTAGTCAGCTGACCATGCACGTGATACAATCTATCTTTGGTGTAATACTATCAGCGTTTCTAGTGATAAGGGACTTGGATGGTCAGGCTTTCACAATATCATTAATGAATGAGCTTGTTATAGACTTGAAACTTAGTCTTTCAAGATCAATTGACCGTTAAATATCGTTTAATCTTGATGATTACCGCAGATGTGGACATATAAAAATAAAAAATCAGCTAACTTCATGCCACAAAAATTTCTTGTAAAGCCTACAAAGCGCAAATCCACCTTTTAGGTATCATGACTAGGGGTTGTCAAGTATAAAAGGCTTGTGAAGTCAGGTAAAGATCGCTGATATGTTACTTGGTAACTAAAATTCTCTTAATTCATTAATGATATTAAGGATAATCATCACAATTTTAATAGCATCAATTGCGATTTTTTACCATCACCTCAACTATAATCAACAAGAATCTGTCATGAGCTCAAATACTAAGCTACCAGTTGTTATTGTAGGGACCGGGTTAGCTGGTCTCACCAGTGCATACAAACTACTGGAGAAGCAAATCCCCGTTGTATTAATTGATAAGTTGGATAAATTTGGTGGGAATTCTATAAAAGCGTCATCGGGTATTAATGGTGTTGAGACTTCCACACAGGAACATTTTGGTATCAAAGATAATTTTGAAGAATTTTTGAACGATACAGTTAAATCAGGTGGTGAATTGGGTAATTCAATTTTACAGCAAAAACTGGTTTATGAAAGTAAAGAAGCTATAAGATGGTTACAACAAGATATTGAAATTCCCTTAGATCTTGTTAATAGACTAGGTGGTCATTCTCAAAGAAGAACACATAGATCTGCCAATATACCACCAGGTTTTGAGATCATCTCCAAACTGAAGAATAAAATCTTGGAGCACGATAAGAATTTGCAGTTATTACTAAATAGTAAACTTGTCGATATTGATGTTTCGCCCCAGGGGAAACTTGTTGGTCTCAAAGTCTTGAACCTGACTTCGAATGAAGAACAATATATACAGGCAAATAGCCTTATCCTGGCCACTGGTGGGTTTGGTTATTCCGAAGAGTTGTTGAAGAGGTATAGACCTGATTTGATTGGGTTCCCAACTACAAATGGTGCACAGACCTTAGGAGAAGGACAGATTTTACTAGAAAAAATTGGTGCACAATTGATTGATATGGATCAAATTCAAGTTCATCCAACTGGGTTTATCAATCCTCAAGACCCTGAGAATAGATGGAAATTTTTAGCAGCTGAGTCTCTAAGAGGTATTGGTGGTATTTTATTGAATACTGATAAATTTGAAAGATTTGTTAACGAGCTAACAACCAGGGATAAAGTCACCGAAGCCATTCTTTCACAAAATGATCGTAAAGCGTTATTAGTGCTCAATGAAGATATGTATCAAGATTTTAAATTCCAATTGGATTTTTATATAAAACAAGGATTAGTGAAGAGAGGTACAGCTAAGGAACACTTCGGAGATTTATCAGCTAAAATTGTTACAATGTTGAAGAGTTATTCTGATAACTCCCAAGCCGATGCATTTGGTAGAGATTTCAAAGCGCATGATTTCCAAAATTTAACTGAAACTTCCATCTTGTTTGTTGCACAAATCACACCAGTTGTTCATTTCACAATGGGTGGAGTCAAGATTAACCAGTACGGTCAAGTAATGAATAAATCCGATGAGCTAATTGAAGGATTATACGCTGTTGGTGAAGTGAGTGGAGGTGTTCATGGTAGAAATAGATTGGGAGGTAATAGTTTACTAGAATGTGTTGTATTTGGCTCAAGTGCTGCTAAAGCTATTGCTCAAATGCATAAATTATAAACACAAGATATATAGTATATATAGTATATATATATATATATGTATACATTTTAAATTCTGGAGTTAATGTAGGCCGGAGTTTCTACGGCCCAACAAGGAATTAACTTGTTGATCCCATGATAGAGTATTCCAACCTCTTACATAACGAACTTCATAACAATGACTTATACTCCATATTAAAACTAACTATTCAATTAATTCAATCTTCAGTATTCATTAACATACTAAAATTCCCACTTAAATTAGCCAATCAAAACACCAAAAGCAGAAAAAAAAAAAAAAAAAAAAAAAAAAAAAAAAAAAAAAAAAAAAAAAAAAAAAAAAAAAAAAAAAAAAAAAAAAAAAAAAAAAAAAAAAAAAAAAAAAAAAAAAAAAAAAAAAAAAAAAAAAAAAAAAAAAAAAAAAAAAAAAAAAAAAAAAAACATCAACAAATTTTGAAAACCAAAAAAAAAAAGCTGTTTACAAAATTCAAAACAAACACAGATCATTGAAAGAGAAGGAAAGAAGTACTAAAGTAATCAATTCAATAATATCCAATGGAGCCTAGAAAGAGAAATAGGAAACCAGTGGTGTGCACAGTGTGCCGTAAGCGGAAGATTAGAGTGAGTATACTTGTGGAAACCTTGGGCGCGTTTGTTTTCTGGAGTTAATGGGAGATAAACACACTGGGAAACATGTCAAAACGAAAACTGTACTAACAACTTGAAATCTTAGTGTGACAGGGCCAAACCTGCTTGTGGAGCTTGTAAGAAGTCAAACGTATCACATCTGTGTCACTACGATGAACCCGCCTGGTCGGTTTATGATGGCGGGAACACTTCAATCAATGAATCCAATAACAATTCACCTGCCCCAAGATCTCCATTTACTTTTAAGCCAACCGCTACAGCTACCGCTCAGATCCAACATCATCAACAGCAAGAACTACAGATGCAGCAACAGCAGTTCCAGCAGTCGCTACAACACCAAATCCTGCAACAACAAAATCTACAGAATCAAATTGCTGCAAAATATGGATCTAATGGTAAACCTTTAACAGGTGCCGCTCAAGCTGCTGCTAATCCTCAAACAGGGTCACCAGTTCCATACCCTGCCAATGGTAGGTCTCCTTTCCCTCCGCAATCCTATGGTCAACAAGAGTATGGTTGGAGTCCAAATCTTATGTTACCGCCTATTGCAAATCAACACTCAGAATTGGAACTTTTGAGAAATAGAATTCAACAAATTGAAGGCTCGCTAGGCGCCCAAAACGCTTCAGATGGAAATCAGCCTCAATATCAGTACCAGCATTTACAAAACCAACAAGTCAATTATCCACAGTTTGCTCCTTATCCTCCAGTATCTCAACAACCCCAGTTACAACTACAACATCAACAGATACACCAACAGCAAGCCCAACAGCAGCAAATACAACAACAGCAGCAGCAGCAAGCCCAAGCCCAAGCCCAGCAGCAACAGCACCAGCAACACCAGCAGGTTGGTCAGCCGCCTCATTTGCAGCAACCAGGTCAACAATTACCAGGCCAACAACCAGCACAAGCACAAGCACAAGCACCACTTTACAACAATAACGGAATTCAGTTACCTTCTATAACTCAGATTAAACCACTTTTCGACCCAGCAAAACATGGACAATCAAATTCACAGGAACAAACTATAACGACTTCACAAAAATCAGAAAATGGCGCGAGTGTTTCCAATATAGATCCTACATTAATTGATGAAAGTGAAATTATAACATCGTTTAAAACAAATTCACCAAACTCTCATTATTTGGGTCTTGAGAATAATGGTATTTTCGAAACCATTTCATTTGCGAAAAAGGATAACTTCCAAACCAATTTTTACTTATTACTACAAGCACACCATGAAAATTTGAAAAACGCTAAAGAACAAAATAATGATGGCCCCTTGAGGAAAAGGGTAAAACCAGATGATCATTTCCATAATCTTTTACAAAACCCAAGATATCAAGTGGAGACCTTCTTTAAATATGAAACTAATAACTTGACAGATTTGATTAAAAAAATTGGTAAAATTTTACCATATAAAAAAATTGTTTGGTTATTAATTGAAAAATTCTTTACAAGTTTTGCAGATCCATTTATACCAGTTTTAAACGAAGAAGAATTTTTATCAGATATTTCAAATATCATTGGTGAAAAGACCCTTGATGATTCAAGAATTAGAGTCAATGCCGATGTTAACAAAACTAAAGATTTGGTCAACTTGTGTTATTTATTAATTGTCTTGAGAATCTCTGCGTTATCATTATCCAACACAATCAAAATTGACAAGTTTAATAAATTCCTACTCAAAAACATTCCAAACGTTTCAGAATTTGATTTCACTATAGAGATATTGTTGGCTTTTCTACAAAATTTTACAATTGATAAAATAACAAGAATTAGACTCAATTTACTAGAAACATTTTTGTTTAGCAAAATTAGAGAATTGGGTGATACCTCTGAATTTTATTCAGCTGGATTAGCTGTTTCCTTAAACTTAAATAACAAGAGTGAAATTGGGTCTGATGAACAATTGATAAAAATTTGGTATCATTTATATTTCCAATATTATAACTTGAACGTTATCAAAGGTTTACCAATTTTCTTGAATGATGATTTCTTCAATTTAGAATTAACAAATTTTAGTAATGGTAATTTAGGTATAAATTTCCATAAATCAATTCTTGAATTTTATGAAAAGCAAATAGAGATGAATAAAGTGATTTATAATATTTGGCAAAAATTATACAATTTCCCAGGGAGAGAAGTTAGCGTTGGTACTCTAGAAAAATTATTAAATGAATATGACGAATTTGTCTTATCAAATTTTAAAGATTATGATACTTACAAGAATGAGATCACATCAAATTATTCAAACAAATGCTTTAACCTGATGAATAATGCAGTTCATAAATTAACCAAAATGAATTTAAACTGTTTTATATTGTTACACTATGAAAGTGAAGATCATAAAGAAAAGGGGAAATTTTTCAAAATTGTTCATAACATCTCAGAACTTGTGATTGAAAGTATTGAAAAATCATTTGATGTGCTCAAGAACTATAATCTACATTTTAATTCCGGTTATGAATTTATAATATTCCCATATCTATTTTTATTAATTGACAAAGCGGTAAAATATTTAACGGCAATCTCTTTGAGGATGTGGAGTATTAATATACCACCATTAGCTATTTTGAAATTTTTTGTCAATATGGTTGAAGAATTGGACGGATTCACATTCTTGGAAAACTATTATATGAATTGGAAAGTTAAGAGCAAAACACTTATCGTTGTCAACTTATTCAAAGAAGCATTTGAAAAAACACCGGGCTCAATGGAGTTACTATCAACTTCTATAAAATCACCAAATAGCAAAGAGCCTATCAAGTTTGACAAACTGTTTACAAACTTGAAAAATTTCACACAAGAAGAATTGGAGAAAACTGAACAATTATTTGATGCTCTGAACAATAAATTTGACGACAAGTTTGCAGACGTGAATACATTGGAGGAGTTTTTTGCAAAGTTGGATATTGAAGTTCCTGAGTTCGATATCAAGTACTTCTATTGAACATTGAAACTACACGATTAATAAATTATAGATTACGTTTTTCGAAATTTTAAAAAAATTGTATTGCATTTTACGTATTATTTCTCAAAGTCGAATACATAAAGTTGATCAGCCTCTAGAAGCTTAAATACTATCATAATAAGATTTCCAAAGTAAATATAAGATACTTATAAGTCATCAAAAGTACCCATGACTTCCTTCTTTTGTTTTTTTTCCTTTTTACTTTGTTTAACCAAATCTTTCCAATCAACTTCATTGTCTTCATCATCTGAACTGACCAACTCTAATTCTCTCTTTTTGATATCTTTACCAGCATTACGTTCATTTCTATCCATTTTTCTTTGAACTTTTTGTGACCATGGTGTATTGTCTTTCACTTTTGCCTTCTTTTCCAGTTTTTTCTCCCTCTTCTCTCTGATTTTCTCTTCTTCAAGTCTCTTCTCTTCTTTGACTGAGTCTTTGTATCCATAGTTTTTAAAATCAACACTTTCATCGATATAACCATCCTTGGGGAAATTGTCTTTCAAATAGTTTGTCAACTCAGGCATTCTTGGGAGCCTTAGCAATCCATACATTTTAGCAAGACCTAGGTAATCAAGACTTTGTAATCTGAAGATTGAAGTAGCACTATGTTTAGAGTAGTAACGAATGAATGAGACATAAGCCCTGATTGCTCTATCATGTCTAATTCTATCAACCAACATCCATTCTTTGATTTGGGTTTCGTCAATAGCCTTTTTAGGTTTAAATTCTAAATCCTCCACTTCTATTTGTTTAACATTCAAGAAATCAATATAATCTTCTTCACGACCTTCATTCAAAAAGACAATAGCTTGTCCAACATTATTTGCCCTCCCTGTTCTACCACATCTGTGTAAGAACACGTCGGGGTCAGTTGGTGGGTCAAGCTGTATAACAAGATCAACGTTTTCAATATCAATACCTCTGGCTGCAACATCGGTGGTCATTAAGATAGATTTCGAGTCATTATTGTCGTCAAATTTGTTCAAAGTTTTCACTCTTGAATCGGTTTTCAGTTTCCCATGTAATGAGTAAAATGATAGGTCTAGTTCATTATCTTTTGTGAGTTGTTTGAATAATGCATAAAAATAATCAACAGAGAGACATGTAGGGAAATATACAATGGCTTTTCTGAAATGGAAAGTATTGAGATAACAGAAAAGATCATTAAGCTTATTCCCAGGTTTTAGTATATGATAGTTCAGCTTTAATGATTTTGGTTTATGATTTTTAGAATTGACAACTATCTTGACTGGATTTCTCATACCAGTTTTATGGAAACTTCCACTGGCATTCAGAATAGTCGCAGAGAACAAACCAACACGTTTTTGCTTTGGCAGTGATGAAAAGACATTGTTCATCTCTTTTTCAAAATTCAAATCCAATAGCTTATCAGCTTCGTCAAGTACTAAAACTTCACAATTTTTACAATGCACAATACTTGAATGGTTTAGAAATTCTGATAATCTACCAGGAGTAGCCACCAAGATCTGTGGATTGACTTTTTGGAATTTCCTTAAATCTTCATCAATGCTACTCATACCACCAACGAGTACTTGAGTCCTTATACCATTCTCCTTTGGGTTAAATTTTAGCACAGACTCAAATACTTTTTCAATCTGCAATGATAACTCTCTAGTAGGTGAAACAACGACTGCATTGAAATGTCTTTTCTGTATCAGCACTGGGTCCAGTCTCATGATTCGTTCTATAATAGGTATCACAAACGCCAAAGTCTTACCAGATCCTGTAACAGCTTCCACAATGACATCTTTATTCTTGGAGAATAACGGGATAGTTGATGCCTGGACTGGAGTCATAGAGTCGAACCCCAAAGAGCCGATAGCGTCTTTGATCCAAGGAGTAAGCTCGTACTCCAGCTGGTCCCAACATAGTGAGCTTGGTGCCATATTTATTCTTCACTTCCTGTGCTTTATCTCAACTGGACTGGTTCTTCACTGTTTATGCGATGAGCTTCAACTTTTATAAATTTTTTTTTTTGTCCCGGTGAAATTTTTTTGACATAAACAATAATACTCACGTATAACCAACCACCAGAAGAGGATTCACACTGAAGCTGATATACCAGAGGGTCTTTAAATGAGCTTTTGGAGACTAATACAAAGGTTCAGTCGAGTGAAGATGAGTAATGGGAATGCTAATGGCTCAAACTATGCTGAGTGGTCTAAGGAAGATCTAATATCACGAATTTTAGAGCTCGAGAAGACCAAGATAGAGACTAGTGTTAAAGATCAAAGAAAGATTAAGAAGCCCAAACCATTTGATTTTAGTAAACATAACACAAGATTCATTGCACTGAAATTTTCATATCTAGGATGGAATTATAATGGGTTAGCTGTGCAGAAAGAACCAACGCCGTTACCGACAGTGGAAGGAACTATAATTGATGCTTTAAACAAATGTAAGTTGGTGCCATCATCTAATCCAGGAGATTTCAATTTCAGTCGATGCGGTAGAACAGATAAAGGTGTGAGTGCGTTGAACCAAGTGATATCGTTAAATGTGAGATCTAATTTAACAGATGAAGAACAACTGGATCCAGAAAATGATGCTAAAGAGTTTGATTATATAAATATTCTTAATGGAATTTTACCATCAGATATAAAACTTCATTCAGTTTCACTGAGACCACCAAAATCATTCGACGCCAGGTTCAGCTGTACCTCTCGTCATTATAAGTATTTGTTCCATAAGCAGGGCCTAGATATAGACCTGATGCAACAAGCTGCCAAACTCTATGAAGGTGAACATGATTTTAGAAATTTTTGTAAATTAGATGGGTCCAAGCAAATCACAAATTACGAGAGAACTATATTGAAATCACAAATACTGCAAATCGACAATGACTTTTACTGCTTTGATTTGGAAGGGAGTGCATTTCTATGGCACCAAGTTAGAAATATGGTTGCAATTTTATTTCTTGTTGGCCAAAAATTAGAGAAACCGCAAGTTGTTCAACAACTGATGGATATCTCGCAAAATCCTAGAAGACCATTGTTCGATATGGGATCTGACGTGCCCTTGATTCTGTACGATTGTAAATTCCCAGAGATGGAGTGGATACAAGCGCAAAAATGTGCCAAATCTGAGAAGACATTAACAAATGTTTATTCGCAATGGGTTGAACTACAGATGAAGACACAGGTTGCCAAATACATGTACGAAAAGTTTTCCAGTGAAGGAGATGATATCTTTGATAATAGTAATGAAAGAAGAACAAGAATTAACCTGGGTGATGGGAAGGGTAAAATTGTTGGTGAGTATGTGCCGTTAGAGAAAAGGGAAAGAATGGAAACGTATCAAGTTGTTAATGATAGATGGAAGAAAAGGAAGTTAGAGGACAAACAATAATCATTTATTGTATAGAACTAATCTCATAAAGGTATCTATAAAGTCTTTATTTGCGGCTTTGACAACAACATGATTTCCATCCGTGCTGTAGTTGGCTAAAGATTTCATAAAATCATCATAATTTGGAGAAGGAATGTGGAACGAAGATGGTGAAAGATGTATCACACCCTGCTCATCTACATTGAGCCCATGATTCACATCATCTTTCAAATGGACAACTAAATCGTTACATTGTGCACTCTGGGCCTTTGTATCGACCAAACTTGCCAACTTCTCTATTAAAAAAAATACCAGTTCTGTATTGATAACCAAATCAGTCGTTTTATTCGATTTCAGATCCTTCACAGTGGTTATCTTTGTCAAATCTGTCAATACTTCAATCGGTGCAAAATACCCAGGTCTTTTGATAAACTTCTCTTGTATAAGTTTCCTATCCAATGCCACATAAGAGCTCTCAGAGTTTGTGTAAGTGTCCTCCAAATTAGGTATCAGCCATAATGAGCCATCATCTTGATCTTTGGCTATGGAAAATCGGAGCATGACATCTCTTGGTAAGACTAATCTTGAAGTACGTTCTTGACGAGCCGGTGAGGATAAAAGTCTGGCAAACGTGTTATCCTTAAGGTTAAGCTTCTTGGGTATACTAGATTGAGACAACTTCTTTGTAGATCCATCCCATTTGTGTGATTGCCTGAACACAGGAGATTCATATAGTTTTAGCAGTTTTTTCTCAAGTTCTTCATCTGACACCTTATTAGCATTATGTCCCAGGCACCGGCCATTATGAAACCCACGCACAACGCTACTTTGAGAACTCCTTATCCTTATCCTTATCATGCCACTGTCTATAGCTTATAAGCAACTTTCCAGATAAACCAATATCTGACACCAAACGCTTCTGTCATGTTCAAATACTCTCAAGTTGGTTTTTGACAGGTCGAAAATTTTTCAAGTATATAGTGAAAAACAATAAAATTGGTTCTGGGGAATATTTATAATCTCATCAAAGCAACTTTGTGTAGATAAATTCACATTTGCCACAGATCAGGCACTGAATTAGCAATTATAACATATTTTAAACACTAAAGAGACATTTTACCTCGAGGAAAGCTTCAAGGAATTTCAATTGTACCACAGCTGCTCTAGGAAAAGAACTGGACCCCGAAGAAAAAACTTCACCCAAAACATCAACGATTCTTGTAAGCTTACCAGACCATACAATAGATATAAACCCAATGCTTCGGATACTCAGATGTGCCATGCATAGGTGCCTCCCGTTTCAGCAATCCCTCAGAGCTAATCATACCGTATCCACACAGGTTTTCCGAGACACAATGTCCAGTATAGCTAATCAAACCATGATCTTAACAGCTCCATATGCCAATCATCCAAGTGATCATTCCAAAGAATGTTTTTATAAAGGTGCTACGGTGTCGAGTGTTACCTCGCTGAGTATAAATCCCAAGCCGTTGCTACAGTTTAATCTACAAGTTCCTTCAATGACTAGTGATTTGCTACATGATTTTGAAATATTTGGTATACATATACTTCCTCCAACCAGCGAAAGTGCCAAACTAGCCAAATTATTCAGTAAGGCACGTATATATAATATTGAAACGGAGAAGTATGAACCAGTATCACCTTTTAGCTCATTGGAATTGGGGAAAGACTATGAAGTGATTGAAGTTAAAGGTGGATCTCATGAAGGGGAACGAGTCGAGCTACCAATATTGAAAAATGTTGAGAAATTAATGATTTGTTGCAAGTATAAACATTTTGCAGTACAAGATCATGAAATTTGGGTTGGTGAGATTAAAGAAGTTCGAGAGTTTATCAAAAATGTTCAAAAATCTGGTGGGTTATTGAATTTCAATAGGAACTTCCATATAGTAGGGGATCATATAGAATAAAGAAACTACAAATTTAGAGAAATACAAATACAAACTTTATAATACCTCTTTTTGACATTGAGGCTAAAAAAACACACACAACTATATAAAATCAATAACAACAACATGTATATTCCAATCAGTAATAACAACCTCATCAATCAAGTTCAAACATTTGAAGAATTTTGTAATGATTCATTTTCATTAGTTAATCTTCTTAAACCTTCTTGCATTTTTTCAATTTCCTTTTTGAATTCATCCAACAGACTTTCTCTTTTAGATGCTCTAATTGATCTCTCTGATAATCTATGATCTAAATCTGTTTTAATCAAATTATCAATTTCTTTATCTAGTACCAAGATATCGTTATTCAATTTTTCAAATTTATTTGATAATTTCTCCTTCTTGATAACCAAAGTATCAATTTCACTTGATAATTCTTTTATGATTGTAGTTTTCCCAGTTAATTTTTCATTGAATTGATTTTTAAAATTATTGAAATTTCTTGCTAGTGTATCAAATTTTCTTTTCTCAACAAGATATATTTCATTCATTTCTAATTCTTTAGTTTCAATCTCTTGAATTCTCAATTCAATCTTACTGTTTTCCTCTTCAACTTGTTTAACAGAATTTCTCAATGATAATACTTTTTTCCAATTTTTTTCATCATTTTTATCACTGTTACTTATTTTAGATTTTAAATTTTCAATATCAGACTTATATGAATTTAATTTTTTACTAATTTCCTTTCTTGTTTTTTTCAGTTTAATTTTTTCCTTCATTAGATTATCGTTAGTAGTTATCAATGATTCTTGTAATGTAACTAATGGTGATAAAACTCTTGAAGATGCCAAATTTTTGGAATTAATTAAGGAATCGCCATTATGATCCGTAGTGCTAACGATTAAATCATCCACGAGCCATTTTCTTTTGAAACCTGTGTCGTCTTCATTTTCAATAATAAACTGTATATCGTATTGAGAAGAAGGTGTTAACCCACCAACGATGAAAAATTCTTCACCATTAAATTCACCTCTAGAGACTTGATACCAAATAACACCATTAACTCTAACAAAGATTAAGCCTCTTGAGAAATTTTTCAACTGGAAGGAAATCAGAGTTTCACCGATATAATTTATAAAGATCATAATTCTCTCTTTTATTGAATTTGTGAAATTTTTAAATTTATACTCGTCATAGTTATTTGTGTAATCCGACAACACCAATGAATTGTTATTATCATCCATGAAATCTGATTCACCACTGTATATATCTTTTCTTTGACTCATTGATCTAACAGTTGCCATTAGTGACCATAAAGGTTGAATAGACTTGATGTTATTTTTGGGTTTATTGAAAGAAGAATTGACAAAGATTTCAAAATTTTCGGCAACGATTGTGGACGAGGATACTAATTCATCTTGGTTACAAGAGTCTAAAAATTTTTGAGACTCTGGATAAGAAGCTGGAGTTTTTGAAGTATCAGTTGAATCATCGATATCGTCATCAATTTCGTCAAAATTTAATTGGTGAGATGCTAATTCTTTAGAGATTTTGATCTCCAAAGTTTCTGATGAGTTTAAATTATTTGAAGATTGATTTGAAGTTGTATTTGATTGATTTGAAGTATTATTCAAATCATTTGTGAATTGGTTTATACTTTTCGATATTGGATTTTTTTTAAATTGAGATGCAAATGACATTAAAATGATATGTATAGATAATAACAAATTGGCATAATTCATTAGATAATTTGCGAAATGCCAACAAAATTCAGTTAGATATAAATAGTTAAATTTTATAAAAGACAGTTGATTTGATTTTCTTAGTGTTAATTGATGGAAAATTTTCTTGTAAAAAGTAGCAAACTGAACATTTGCATGATTTGATAAATTGGGGAATAAATTTGGAGAATTTGATATTGTTAAACCAAAATTTGATTCTGTATATTGTACAAGAATTTTGAAAAACTGATCCAAAAAGATGATTGATAAACAGCATAAGATTGAATTTTCAAATTGATTCCCACAAAGTTGAGTTGCTATAATTGATTTTGAAAGGACATGAACCAATTTTGTTATATTTGGAGCTGTAGATTTGAGCAATACACCTAAAGCCATATCAAATAGTAAGATTAATATAAATGTATGAGATGTTGTATTTGAACTTGGTGATATTTCAATCGGTTGTGATGTATTCTGTTGGCCATTTGACTGGCCATTCTGTTGGCCATTCTGTTGGCTATTCGGTGGACCATTTGGTTGACCAACAACATTTTGGCTTTTGAAAATCTTTGTAAACAGTTTGGAAACAAATAATTTTGATGATGAGAATAAAATGTACAGGATCAATACCACGGTGGAAATGGGTTGAGGCGTGGATATCAAGAGAATGGTGAAAGCCAGTGTGTCTCGCAAGGAGTCCTGTGGGATTATGGGCGTTACCTCCATGATACCATGAATCTCTGAACGATGAGATGCTGTTACAGATTCAAGTATACTGATTGAAGTATACAAGTATACAAGTATACAAGTACAAAAAGCTTATAAACACTTTTTTCCAACGCAATTCGCGGCAACAAAGAATCAACAAACTGTCAAAATTTAAAGGGTCTTTAGGGGAGGAAAGAGGAAGGGGTTTCCAGTCACATGACATTACTGATATTCACATGATCAAAGAATCAAGAGACTTTTCCCGCTTAAAATTTAAAGTTTCATCACAGTTCCAAATTGGGAAATTTCCAAATTTAGCCCAAATTGCATTTTTGAAACTCACCAGGAACCACATTTCAATGCACAGAGAGTAGTAACTATATAGATTAGTGTTGAGTAGTTCAATTGATTATATCAATATATCAATATATCGATATATATATATATATATACCCACGCTCCCTGTATATACCACCAGCCATCAGCCTTTTCGACCCCTGAGCATCGATCACCACAAAGTTCCTGGTTGCGGATTTGCACAGTTTCCTGTTTGGGGCTACAAGAGAAGGAAAAAAAGGTTTCGAGAGTTTCATGGGTATTAAACAATATTTATCTCAAGATATATGTGTAATTAGCTATGTGTTAGAGGATGATGAATATATTAATGGATAGCTCGGATCCAGGGCTATATAATGATACCAATATTGTAGTATGCTTTGTATACAAAAGTTCGAGTTATCTCCACACTTTTATCCTTGCCAAAGTAATTATCTCTATGCACTTAATTTAAAACAAAATTCAAAACAAAAAATTGTGCGTCTTGTCACAGTTTATCATAATCATCAACCTCATCACAAAATCTGATACATATCAAGGTTGAGGAAAGTTTAATTGAAAATTTTCTAATCCAACAAATCTGTCTTCAATTGAGGTTTTATCATCACTTGGGTCGGTAACGTATGATTAAAACATTACATGAAACATATTGAATTTTGAGGTGCTACAATAATAAAACATTGAGTCATTTATATATATCACTCTACTGCTCATCAAATCAGGGATCACTATCACCATATTGAAGAACCAAATCATTATCAACAACAACAACAAAATGGATCTGGAATCTTCACCACTTCCACTATACAAATCCTTCTCATTCAAGAGATCAAGCATAAATTCCAAAATCAACTCATTTATACCTTCCACTCCTAAAATGATGAAGAAAAGATCAAATATACCACCTCCGTTGGAATTGGACCAACCACTATTAACACCTCCTCCAACTATTAAAAAGGCAAGAGTCCATGAATTAGATCTAATAACAAATTTTAAATCTCCCCTGGACGATTCAAACTATACATCAACCGCATCTCCAACTCTTAATATCAAAACTTCATCAGCTCAACAGAAAAAATCATTCATCAATAGCAACTGCTGTATATGCGATGAACCGCTAGTGAACAAATTCTCAAATGAAAAAATCATTGAATTGAACTGTGATCATCAAACCCATTATAATTGCTATTCATATCTACTTCAAGACGTTTCAGAAAATCCTCATTGCAATATCTGTGATAAAAGTTCATTGCCAAAGGATTCATCAATATTTGATGAACTCAATGTACAGAAGCTAGTTCAGTCATCTTCATCTTCAGATAGCAGTATACCATATTTTACCCATACGCCATTCACTCCTCAAAACCAAGTTATTGAATCTTATGGACAAGACGGGTATATCCAACAAGATGTAACAGATTCTATTTATGAGTTCAATGATTCAACTCCAATCTTGGCAGACTCTTCAAATTATTCCATCGAGGATTTGATCAAACCTCACATACAGATCATCCCAAAGGCTAACAAAATAATGGCAAACTTTAGTGACCCTATAGTGGATTTCACATCAGTTTTAAACATCTCAACAACAAAATTATCTTCAAATCATTGTGAACACGATGAAGACGGGTTAAGAACTAAGATAAACAATCGAATCATCAAGAATTTCACATCACAGATTAAAGACTTCAAAGGCCTCTCACCATTGACATTCCAGTCTTTGAAAATCTTTGACTCTTTCGAAATATCAATGGACGGCTCAACAAATTGGGAAAAAGTTCAAGTGTTTGTTTTCCAGGAGATTATATTGATCTTAAATGCTCGAGGTGATGAAATCCTAGGTACAGTCTTACTTGAGCATTTCCATAAAGTTGTTCAAATTTCAAATATAACAATAAGTCTAATATTTTCAACACAATCAGTTCCAGAATTGACAATCCGTTCCAAGAATAAAATCCTGCTAACTAAATGGTTTGATTTCTTTGCAAATAAATTTCAAACCAATGCTGAAATCCCAATCGTACAAATAACGACAAACCTCTGGTGGGTCCTAGACCAAGATCCTCAAATTCCAATCCCACAAGATATCATAAGATTCAACGAATTAAGTGCCCTTGGTTTGGATTTACCATTTGGGATAATGGAAAAACTATTACCAAGACCTCAAAGACTAGGAATATATATGATTTTGGTGATATCGTTGAATAATAGTACAGATGATTCGAACGAAGTTTATCTGCAGAAAATTCAAAATTTATTAAGAGAAGTACTTTGTGTATTGAATCCTAAGGATAAATTAGGTTTAGTCATACTGGGTAGAAATGGACAAAGAGAAGCTGGATCTTTCAATAGTTCATTCTTCGGTATGATTGGATCTTCATGGGCAGGATGGGGAGAAATCATTGACGAATTACAAGTTTATAACGATTTAGTTATCGATGAATTAAATCTTGGATTGAAAACTTGTGCAAAATTATTAAACCATTTCTTAGAGTTTGATTCAAATACTATAAAGAAAATCGTCATGTTGAATAATGGGGAATTTACCCAGAATTTAGATCAAATTGACTCGCTTAGGTCACTTTATCAAATGGGATTCACACTGCATCATTGCTTATTAGGTGAATTTGCTCAATTATCCAACGGAGTTGTAGAATCGATGGAATCTCAAAGTGGACATTATAACTATGTTTTTGAAAAATTTGATAACTTGAATCAATTTGTTGAAATATTTGAAAATGACATGTTTAAACAATTTTCCAAGATATTATTACCAAATTTAAATATTTCACTATCATCATCAACAAATATAAATACACCAAATTTCATTTCAATTTCCAAATTTGAAAAAAATTTCCAATTGGAAACTCTACCGTTCGATTCCAAGGATTTTAATTTATCACTTTCAGATATATTTGATGGATATTCACAGAATTTCAAGTTTGAAATTAGATTAAATCTTGAATTATTACGTGAAAATTATGAATTTCCATTGAATGAATACATCGAGATACCAATCTTAAATTATGAATATCAAGTAATGAATCAAACTTACAGAGAGTCGTTTAATATCAAATTGAAGTTAGTACAAGACTCACTTGATACGGTGTTTTCACCAATAAAGCAATATTTCCAAAAAGAGGAAGCCGGAGAAGTTGATTTCCTTGATATACCTATATATGCACCATTATCGTCGTTCAAAGATCCAATTTATGTATTGAAAAACATGGAATTGATGATTTTGGAGAATTTACAATCTGGAATAGATCCACAACAGATCATATCGATGATTTATGGTATGAGAAAGGAATTAAACGGTTCAAATGGTTGTTTGATTGAACATACAGATAAATATGAAATGTTTAGTGGAGATGTTGATCAATATTTGAGGAAACTAGTTCATTGTTTGAACGCATGTGAAGACCCGGCATTGAAGTATGAGTTTATCCATTGTTTCAAAACCAAAGGAATGTTGGATGAGTCAGTTTTAACGAAATTTAAATAGCCTTTCAGTTCTATATAGTTTTAATGAGTAAAATAATGTTTAATTTGTCTATAACATCACGTGATTACGTAACACATATACACTTATCATGATTCCCGCCAAAGACCGAAAGAACCGAACGCGACGGCCCGCGCTCAAAACTTACATAATCAAGAGCCAGGCCCATCACCAAAGCCCAGCCAATCACATTCTTTGGAATAAGTGGATTTGTCATAGTTGATAGAGGAGAGTAATGGCTAGAACTATAAGACTATATATGATGATTAAATATGAGATGTTTACCAAAATTAAATCGAATCATGTATAGAGGGGATTTATAATCTCTTGAAATGTATAAATTGCAATTGATATCCTTAAATTATATATATACAATTGTAGAGTCTATGAATAGGTAACCAACAATGACTACAAGGATTTTAAATAAGAATATAATAGTTGGAAGTGCTTTAATTTCAAGTGCTTTCATAGTAAACGAATTGACCAAAAATGATACAAGACAATTAAAATTTAATCCATTGAGATTCAATGGCACGAATGGAAGTGGAGCAAATAATAATCATAAACGCTATGGTAAGGCATTAATTGCAGGGTCTGGGTTAAATGTTGCCATTGCTTCGAAAAAAGATGAAGGTGATTATCAAAAAGTATATAATGCGATTGCAGCGAAATTAAGGGATAATGATGAATATGATGAATATATTGGGTTTGGGCCAAGTTTAGTTCGATTAGCATGGCATTTATCTGGTACATTTGCCCAACCAGGGTATCAAGGATGTCCACATCAAACTGGTGGATCGTTTGGAGGTTCAATTCGTCAAGGTGCAGAATCTAAAGATCCTGCAAATAATGGGTTACAAAATCCAAGAATTTTCTTACAAGAGATTCATGATTCCAATCCATGGATCTCGTATGGAGATTTATACACGTTAGGAGGAGTTGTTGCAATTCAAGAGATGGGGGGACCAAAAATTGGATGGAGATCTGGTCGAGTTGATCAAGATGAAAAATTTGGGCAAACTTCAAGGTTACCAGATGCTTCAAGGGATGCTGACTATGTACGTAATTTATTTGGACGTATGGGATTTAATGATCGTGAAGTTGTTTCATTAATTGGTGCTCATGCGCTTGGATCGTGTCATGTTACCGCACCATCTATGCCAGATTCTAGTAAGTCTACAGGACCAGGTTCAGGATATACAGGACGTTGGACAGCATCACCAAATTTTTTCACGAATGAATTTTATAGATTATTACTCGAAGATGAATGGAATTTGAAGAAATGGGCTGGACCAAGACAATATGTTAATAAAGATGATTTAATGATGTTACCAACAGATTATGCATTAATTGAAGATGAATCTTATTTAAAATGGGTTAAAATTTATGCAAAAGATCAAGAACGATTCTTTAAAGATTTTGCCAAAGATTTCCAAAAACTATTAGAACTAGGTATTGAGTTCCCAAAGGATTCGAAAACTATTTATTTTAAAACTTTAGATGAACAAGATATATAAATTGTATAATCTATATCAACCTATATCAATCAATATATTTTAATATTACATAATTCATTATCTAATGCATACAATAAAGTTATTGTAAGAACCACTAATTTGATTCAATCGGTGAATCTCAAGATTAGATTGATGAGTTAAAATACAGCATTACATTTATAAAAAGCTAGATGTATTATATAGCCTTGGGCATTAACACTTGGTTAGTATAGTATAGTATGTATGTACCTAAGTACCCTGACTTCCGTTTATATATCTTTTCTTTTTCCATTTTTAGTGTGATTGTTCCTTTTAGTGAGTTTTGTTTCTTTTAAATTTGATTAAACGTTTATTTTTGTGATGACGTATTTCTAGAATCAGTGAATTCAAATTTTTTTTGCAATAAACGAGACAAGTAAACAAGTGAAGCGCTGAGAAACTGAATGGGCGGTTACAGAGTGTAGATGAGTAGTGGATTAATTGATTAATTGATTCAAGAGGAAACCAGTGGGTACCAGTGGGTACCAATGAGTACCAGAGAATATATCAACTCCTACTAATTTAATCTGGTCTACTCTACTATTTTTCTATATACTTCCCTACCACTACTACCACCACTACTATTACCACCACTACTACCAAATGATACAAATAATCTCCGGCTATCAAAAAGGTTCAATTAATTAATAAATTATGTCATTGAGTTGGAAATAAAAATTTTTATATAAAAATTTTGAAAAACTTTAAAGCAAAATGACATAACGGAAAAACCAAATGACGTAAAAACTTTAAAGATCTGATAAATTGGCGAAAAAAAAGGGTACCTAATTAGGAAATTGAAACAAAAAAGAAACGCATGTGCGAAAAAAAGGAATGCGCCAGGTTTTGAGGGACTGTATGTGTGTTATATTGAATTAGACTATAGTATATAGTATTGGTTATCAAGATTGGTTTACCGCTGAAATCCCATTTAATATAATTATACGCTACAACAACAAGCTAAGACAACTAGTTGTCCAATGGGCAACTAATTTACAACTAATTACCAAATTCAAGTCATCAACAAACGACTTCACCCGGAGTAGGTTGACCGAACATGGAGATCCAAAGAATCCTCAGATCCGTATCAAATTAAAAATTAATCCGGCTTTGATTTGGACTAGACTTAATAATCAATAATAGTCTTTTTCAGAAATGGAAATGGAACTGAAAAAAAAAAATTTCAATCCCGGGCGCACACGTACATTTTAAAAAAAAAAATTTCGCGCAAAAGAAAAAAAAAAAAAAAAAAAAAAAACATTTGTCCAAAATTTTTATATAAGAATAAGTTGATATCCACATTTTAAATCAGTTATCAGTATTAGAAAAATGATTAAAACTTTATCAAATATTATAAGAGTTCCATATATATATAGGAAAATGTCATCATCAGCTACTCAAAGATTGTCACAGTTAGGTAACCATTTACAACAAGATAACAAGGTTTCTTTGAATCCTGTAACTCCATACAAGATTACCGTTATCGGTTCAGGTAATTGGGGTACAACAATTGCTAAAGTTGTTGCAGAAAATGCCGCTCAAAGACCTCAATTGTTCCAATCAAGAGTTGATATGTGGGTTTATGAAGAAGATATTAATGGTGAAAAATTAACCGAAATCATTAATACTAAACATGAAAATGTTAAATATTTACCAGATATTAAATTACCAGAAAATTTAGTTGCAAATCCTGATATAGTTTCAGCTGCTGAAGGTGCAGATTTATTAATTTTTAACATTCCTCATCAATTTTTACCAAGAATTGTTAAACAATTACAAGGTGCTAAATTAAAACCATTTGCAAGAGGTATTTCTTGTTTAAAAGGTTTAGAAGTTACTCCAGAAGGTTGTGAATTATTATCAACTTATATTACTGAAAATTTAAAAGTTCATACAGGTGCCCTTTCAGGTGCTAATTTAGCTCCAGAAGTTGCCAAAGAGAAATGGTCAGAAACTACTGTTGCTTATACAATTCCAAATGATTTCCAAGGTCAAGGTAAAGATATCGATCGTTTAGTTTTAAAAGCTGCATTCCATAGACCTTATTTCCATGTTCGTGTTATTGATGACGTTGCAGGTACTTCTTTAGCTGGTGCTTTGAAAAATGTTGTTGCTATTGGTGTTGGTTTTGTTGAAGGTAAAGAATGGGGTTCAAATGCCGCTGCTGCAATTCAAAGATTTGGTTTAAATGAAACTATTAAATTTGCAGAAATTTTCTTCCCAGGTGAAACAAATTCTGATACTTTTACAAAAGAATCCGCTGGTGTTGCTGATTTAATTACTACTTGTGCAGGTGGTAGAAACGTTAGAGTTGCAAAACATATGGCTATTACTGGTAAACCTGCTCAAGAAGTTGAAGCTGAACTATTAAATGGTCAATCAGCTCAAGGTATTATCACCGCAAAGGAAGTTCATGAATTATTAGAAAACAAAAACTTGACGAAAGAATTCCCATTATTTGAAGCTATCTATCAAATTGTTTACGGTACTGAAATTATTGATAACTTACCAAACTTGATTGAAGATGATGGTGATTTAGAAGATTAATTTTAGTTATTGAATACAGTCAAAAAAACATAACAAAACAAAACAGCATATATAAGAATCTAATTCTTACTCTTTTAATTTTTTAAAAACTTTAGCATAATAGTTATCAAATTGATTTTGATTTTTTACATTAGATTATACATTTGGTTTTTCACTTTTTTAAACACTTTTTATTTATATATTCTATGATTATTGGAAATAGTAATAGATTTTGAATTTTTGAATAATGATTTGTAGATAAACTTTGCTTGCCTTATAGTTGCTCTTGGTCATTCGCGTAATAGATTACTAAACCTATTGATCTTTTAAGTATCCAAGTCTCAATTCGTCTCATGTGGTGTTCTCTTTATTCCACTGTATTAATAGTACATCTAAAAACTCCATTGTCATCATATGAGTTATGTTATTTGAAAAGAGCATGTATAAACTAGCAAGTCACTCGTCATATGTTATATCAGTAATATATCTATATATATAAGTATTACGTAATCCACTAGTAGTTTCATTACATAATCATAAATACAATCTGCCAATTTCAGGGTGACTGATTACTAAGCAATTTTCCCGCGAATTATTTCTCATTTTGATTCTTCCAAATTGATCTTTCGACTTTTGTAACCAATTTAAACCTACTTGAACCTGTATTATACAATAGGTTGAACTTCCCCATCTGTTTTTGTATATATCATATTCTATATTCAATGATGCTTAGATTAGGTATCAAAGCCACTGCGAGACAATCAGCAAGAACTGTAACACGTTCATTCCAAACTTGTTCAAGATCGTTACAACTGCAACAAGATCAAGCACAAAAGAATACTACTATAAACCCAAAGGATTTAACTTGGACAGATTTTTTCAAATTACGTAAAGAACAAAGAAATATCAATATTGGTAGTTCAATCATTACAGCGTTAGGTGGTTCATTTGTGTCATGGGGTTATATTTCCAATATTGAAATTGACCCAACTCAATTGATTTTTGGATTTGATCCATTCATGATATTTTTTGCAGGTTTTATGGCAACAACAGGTGTTGGTTATTTACTTGGACCTGCTTTAGGTAGTGTAATATTCAATCTGAAGAACAGTAAAATTTTACCTCTATTCAATTCCAAGAATAAGATCTTTTTGGAAAAAATTACACAAAATAGAGTTGATCCAAGTTCTCAAAGTTTTTCAAATCCTGTACCTGATTATTATGGTGAAAAGATTAATAGTATAAAACAGTATAAGCAATGGTTAAGAGATAATAATGCTTACAAGAGAAAGACTAAAGAATTCTTATAAAACAAAAATTACGTGTATATAGTATACCAATCCCCTTTATGAATAAATAAAATCCCATTCAATCCCAGTAACTTGATGTAATCTTTCCAGTATATCATCAACCGGGGTGAAAAGTCCAAACTGTTTCAGTTCACCATCAAACGAATGCAACATACCGATAACACCCAGTCCAATTTCTCCATATAGATTGTTCAATATCAGTGCACCTGAATCTCCAGAATTGGCAAATGTAGTTGTTGATGACGATTCAGGTGATGAGTTCACAACAAATTCACTCGTTTGTAATGAACCGTCTAACCAATACACTAGTTTTATACCATTGATTTCACCCTGGGTGTATTTTGTACTTGCCCCCATTTTGAAAATTTTAGAATGTTTATTGAAATCCTGAGTTGCAATTCTCTTCCTTATATTCAAATTTCTAAATTTGAGACTCGGATTATAATAATCTAAATCGTCACCTAGTATATTCTCACATTTAATTCCAGCATTACATTTCAATATTGCCAAATCACTAATTTTTTTACTCGATGGCATCAACACGCGTTCACCCCAAACAACTTGTCCCAAGTTTACACTATACCCTTCTGCCTTTTTACACTCTTCATTGTATAAGTTGTACTCCATACAACTTTCTGGATACTTATCTCGTTCATCTCGAAGCGCACTCTTATAAGCATCGACTAAAACTTTTGAAGGAACATTGACATTTGGATAGTCCTGCGACTCATTGAGTAAGACATGTGCACATGTTATACCAAATTTTGATCCTTTATATTTCAGCAATGACTTGTCGGTATTGTTGTGGAAAATCGGTTCGATGAAACCACCTAATGTACCTGTTGTCTTTATAGAATTTTCTGAAGAGATTGAAAGTGAAATTTCAGGTTTTTTCTTATTAGAAGGGATCTTGAAAGGTGGTTTGAATTTTGAAGTTGGCTTTGTAGTTATACCACAAGGTTTTATATAATCCCTTTTAACGAAAAAATGAACATCTGGGAATGATTGGAATAGGGCATTTATGATTTCGTAGTGATCCTGCTGAGGATCTGGGAATCCAAACATTATTGATAAAATCGATGAGTTTTCACTTAAACCTCTCATTATTGGTGCAATAAATGAACCTTCTTGATCAGATATCACACTTGAGGATGATTTGGATATCAGTTCAATGATTTTTTCAATCTTGGTCTTGTTTGGTAAATCAATTTGATCAGTTATTGCAAAATTTTTCATATATGGTACAGTTTCAAAATTATTGAAGGGGAACTTGAATTTCAATCTTGATAAAAATTCAATAAAGCTTTTAACCAATAAGTTCTTGGAATTGATATAAACTTCAAATCTCAGGTAATTATCATAGAATTGTAGTATAACTTTAATAATATTTCGTACTTGTTCGTTATTCTCTGTTGTTATATTATCACCTTGATATGATGCATTGGTCATGGGTAAACAATCATCTAAAAACTCCACCAGCAGTATCGTGGCTTTGGAAACATTTACAACGCTTTGATTCAGCTGGTATATGAGTCCCAGTAAATTTTCATTAAGCAGTGTTAATTCTCTAATAACTTGTTCTTGAGTTATTGCCAAATGTGATGTATTACCGCCAGGGGTTGAGCCGCCAGAAGGTAATGGGATAGATGCTTGACCACTCGAGATGTTATGATCTATATCGCTTCTTCTTCTTCTCGTAAAGGAACTGGGTATAGAAGATGTAGTTGAATGTTGAGAAGTCGTTGTGCCTACTCGACTTAGTTCATTGTATCTATCAGTGCTCAATACTCGAAGCGGTTTCCCGATATTATCAATCTTTATAGCATTTGATTGTTTCCCGCTTTGATTACCAAATGATGAACCCCCTGCACTTGTTGGATTTGTTGAGAAACTCTGGAAAGTATTTCGATCTCTTGAAAATAGTGAACTTCTATTATAGCTTGAAGGTAGTAATGACTCAACGGGTTCATCTTCATCTTCGCCTTCCTCGGGTTCCTTACCCTTGGCTAGACTTGATGCATCAATAGAAGGTTCAACAAGACCCTGAGCCTGTTCATCATCAGCCGTCTCCACTAAATTCAAATCTTGATCCATTTTACCTTCTCTATCCGTATATGCATCACCACTACCACTTTCCTGGGACATGTTTGAGTTTTTCCTCTTTATACCAAATATCCTCTTCATACTCATACTGGAGATATATATAAATATGAATATATATATATATATATATAAATATAAATTTAAATCGATAACGCCAAACCGATAATCAAATCAACAAATAGTAAATCTCTATTTATATAAAAGGCATCAAAATGACTCGTTCTAAGCTGCTTTTTGGCATAAATAACCATTTTGCCTTGGATGGTAAATTGCCATATTTGAAATTATTCGAATTTGTCAAACGGCATCGGTTCGAGCAGCAGTGGATGTGATTTTAAAAGAAAAATAAAAAATGCCAGTGACGAGGTTCGAATGGGGGTCAGTTCATCTAGTACCAGTACTGACTACTACAATGATACAATATATCATATTCTTTTAATTTAAAGCAATACAAGTGAGTATATATAGAGTACAACAAGATATACTCAGTTTGTGGCTAGTGGATGCGAAGGCTTAACAGGCTCGCCGGTGATCAAATGTTTGGATTTATTCTTTGCGTCTTCACTTTCACCTGATCTTGAAGTACCTCTTTCCTTGTAAGTACTAACAGCAGGGATATCAGCTTTTAATCTTTGAACCAATGTTGAATAGGCCCTTGGTTCCAATTTGATTAAAGTGTGTAATGGGATAGACATCCATGGCGATTCTTCTTGAGGAACATTCATGAAATATGCATAGATACATCTCAATACTGCTTGATGTGTAATGATCAAAATGTTTTCTTGACGTTCCAATTCCATGATTATTGGTTCTAGTCTTATAACAACATCTCTGTATGATTCACCACCTCTATAACGATATTCATATTTGTTTTCATCACGTTGTTTAAAATCTTCGGGGAATCTCTGTTCGATATCTTCATATGTCAATCCATCACATGCACCTGCATCTAATTCATCTAAGGCCTTCCATTGTAATTGGTTATAAGGTAAATGTTCTGCAGTTTGCTGAGTTCTAATCAAAGTAGAGGTCCATACTGTTAACTCCTTATGATCATCACCTGCTAATTCTTTAACCAGTTCAGGTAATTTTTTAGCATATTGGAAACCTCGTTCACTTAAATCTGCATCACCACCAATTTTACCTTCTAAATTATACATTGATTCACCATGTCTTGAAAGATAAATACATCTTGGTTTAATATGTAAGTTCATTACATAATAAACAATCCGACTTTCAAGATACGTTTCAATTTTATTTATAATAACCTGTTGACTAACATTGATTAGTTTAACAAATGTTAAATCTTTATTAGCAACTTCATCTAAAGGTTCATAATTTGCTTCATATTTGGTAATTCTCTTCATGAAATCTTCATAAGCATCTTCTTGATTTAATCCTTCATAATCTGGTGAAGTTGCCTTAACGTCTAATATATTCTTTTTGATAATTTTTTCATCGTTACACCAACTTTCTAAAAACATTGGTTCAATAGAATTTTCTCTACACAATCTCAGTATCCAATCCCTTCTTTCCTTTGTAGCATTGGTAGCATCCAAAATAGCAACAACACCTTGTTCATCACTAAACCAATTCATCATATCGGTAACAGCCTGCTCTGCAGCTTCTTGTCTTGTTTTCCATCCTTCTTCGTTATTGATATCGAAAAATTCAGCATCTGGATGCTTATAGAATTGACGACGATAACTACCAACGTTGAACGATTTAGCCTTTATAGACAACCATGATAAATATCTGACGACTTTTAAACACAAAGGTTAGTACAAACTGTCTCTTCCATTGGGTTAACAAGAACACTCACTTTTTTGAGAAATGAAGGATTTACCTCTGGCTGGAAGCCCAACCATAACAACACAAATCCTTATATTTTGAACCTAAAAACACCATGGTTCTGTTAGTAATTCCATCTCATAAACCCCAATAGTCATCATCATCTTATAGAATCAAGTCCTATCTGAAGACATTTCTCCATTGATCCTCGTAGCAACTTACATGGGACACTGTGTAAACTGGCATTTTTTTTTTCCTTTGATTCTGACTATATTTTCAACTTGATATTCAACGCTTCCAAAGCTGTGTTACCGCTCCAATTTTTCCTTCCTGGTACGACTCTAGTTCCTCACAGTGATTACAGACTAAACTTCAACTACTTTTACCGCAAAGCTTGTATCGTTAAATCCCATTGAAAGATCTCTCTGTGTGGATATGTGTTGATACAAAAACTCACCGATGTTTTTTTTTGTTGTCGAATTCAGTTGAAGGCAGATCCCCAGAATTTGAAATGGGGACACACCACTATAAACTCTTACACACAAAGCGAATTATAGATTATTGCAAATTTTCTATACAGATTAGCTAAAGGGAAGAATCACCACGTTATCAGCTGGAACCTCTCATCGATTTCCTTTTGTGAGTCGATGTATTCCAATGTTCTTTGGAAATGCTTCTTGGGGTTTTCGTTTATTTGTCCATTTTCACTAGAGATTGAATCTAGATTAGTCTGAATCAGTTCAATGAGCCCATTGATATATTTAATAGTTATCGATTCACTCCCATGGATGAAGTAATACAGGCATCTGTTTAAAATCTCCACGAATAGCTCAATTGAGACTGCAGAGTCCATACACGCATCAGCAACACGTAAGGACCTTTGCAAGCATTCCAATACACGCTTCCCGTCTCTATAAAATTCACTAACACCTTCCTCTTCACCCAGGGCAGGAATTTCAACACCCCACCATAGATGCGATGCCAAATACACGGAGCGACACTGGTCTGGTTTTTTCAACAACTTGGACCCGTGTAATGCGGTCTTTGTTATCAAATTATCATAATTCTCTCTACTTAGATTTCTGCATTGCTGTAAAGCTCCAGCTATTGCCACGATTGACTGGAACTGAGATCTCGAATCGCTTATAAATTCTTCATATATCGTGAAAGATTGAACGAAAAATTCATATGATATATCTTCAGCTTTAACTTGATCTGCAATTGTAGCACTTGATAAATTTAACTTAAAGCTTAAATCATTCAATCCAATTCTCGATAAGTCATTTATAATTCTCGAAATGAATTTAAATAAACTGTTTCTATTGTCTTCGATTTTGTTTTTCCTGATTAGTCTCAGCGTATTGAAAAACAAAGCTGGATAAGTATGTTTAATATGACCTTTACTCAAATAGGTCTTGGTACTTGTTAATAATTTTCCATGCACCACAGAATTCTTATTACCAATTAAGTGTATCAGTTTGGCTAATTTTTCCTGTTCACTTATGAATTCCAAAGATTCTTCAGTTTGATTATCCGTAGATTCAATCAACACTCTAAGTAATTTCAAAACACCATTCACATTATCCAAACTTTTAAGTCTTATCCCATTGGCGAAAATTTTGCTCAAGATTTCTAGACTGACAATTTTTTGAATCTTGAGTGATTCAGATTCTAATAAATCCGCATAGTTCTCCAGTTTCAATACATCCAATAAATTCTCATAATTGTAAATTGGTGCTAGCAGCAGACTCTTGAAGCTCTGGTCATCAGTGGTGTCAGATGGTGTTAACTCTTTCAACTTGTCAATAGCAAATTTCAATACTAAATCAATATTGCCATAGTTGTTTGGATAATAGGTTAACGTCAATTTCGAGATTGATTCTAATAACGAACTTATCTCTTCAATGGATAACTCTCTTGATTGTTCTAATTGATTGATATAGTACCAAAATTTTTCAAACAGGTTGATACTGAACCCAGATGAGCCATTAGCTTCAGTTTCACTAGGTTTGGCATCGGTCTCAGTCTTGCCACTGGTTTCAGTTTCATCTTTTTCAGCTTCCCCATCCTCTGCAGCTGTAGTTTCATCAATACCAGTTTCCTTTATAGTCAATTTTTCCAAATCTGTTAAATCTTCTCTTTTGGCAAAATCAGTCAATCTATCAATCAAAGTGATTAATACTTTCTTGATACTAACATTTGGATTCAAGTCTTTTATAATATTCAAATACTCATCCAACGTGTATAAATGAAATTCATCAGGGAAAACTTGGATAACAACATCCAACAGATATTCCTGTGCCAATACATCTTTACATTGAACAATTTGTTCCAAAACCGTAGGTAGTATAAACTCTTTATAGTATTCTTTGTCATTTTGTAATTGTGATAACCTAACCAAATTGCTACCAACAAGAATTTTCAACTCTTCACGTTCTTTATTTCTCTTCAATCTATCTCTCGATGGTCCTTGATGTTGTAATCTTACCCATAATTTATTCATCTCTATAAAATTTGTTATAACGAATTGGATTGAGTCTTGATTTTCTGGTAACAACGATTTGGTTCTTTGTGATAAGTAATATCTCAAGAATAAACCTCTAATTGGATACTGAACACCTCTACACATTTCAATCATATCCTTCATAATTTCCTTCACTGGAGCATCAGGAACGGACATATAAACTGTCCCGACGGTAATCATCAAATACAGTCTTGGAACGATATTACCAGCATATTGGACCAGCTCATACAAATCAGCCAAATGATGATGAGGATGACTATCCTTTAGATAGTTTGCCAACAAGTTTAGAGAGTCAAATACAAGAATGTATAATTCATAATATTGTTTCGGAGTCAATTGAGAAGTTCTCAATTCTGTTAAAAAATTTGAAGCATGTTTCAAGGCATCCATGAGTTTACCTTTTGTCTCCAATGACCTCTTCATCAACTGGGTTTCTTGTTTAATAACAGTTATCGATTCCTGTAACAAAGCATGTTGTTCCTCAGGGGTTATTTGATCACTCATTTTGGACACGATATTGCCATTCAAAAGCTCTTTGGATGAATCTATAGCTCCTTTGATCTTAACGCTATTAGCACTATTAACTACAGCAATGATTCGACTCTGTCAGTAGCACAAGTTGTTCCCAATGTTGTGTTTGATACTCTCATTGACAAAGGTGACAACCAAACAATTTGAAAACTGAGTCAAACAATTCCATAGAAGGCCACAGCTGGTTGGGACACAGGTAGAGACCCCGAGCTGGATTGTAGTGGTGGCACCAAGGCCGAGGAGCAACTTAGGTAGGCCCGGGCCAGAGGTAGACAGAGGTAGACGTGGCTAGACAGGGCTAGGTAGAGCTAGGCAGAGTTAGGCAGACGCTCTGCCTAAACTTTACGCTGGGAATTTCGGCGAATGATTCGATAAGATAGCAATTTTCTGGAGAAACATCACTTTACAACAATGTGAATTGGTTATATTGTGCAAAGAAGTACTGGAAGGAGTTACAAGAGTGGTACTGTTGAGACACTGGTTTAGTTCGTTGGTGATAGCGCTGATTGTACAATTAAACTGAGAATTGAGCTCGAGTTTTTTCAGGTAATCTACACCTTCCTGTGATAATTGTGTCTTGTCGTTTAGCACAGTTTATCATAACAGTTGAATAAGAATGTCACATATCAACAGATCCAATTCACCGGCATTAAATAGAGCTTATTCACCATTTTCGAAGCCTCCAGTGAGTGCTGAGCAACTGAATGAAAAACCAGGTCCAGATGGAACTATCATTTTAGATGGCTCTAATCCTGAAGAGGTTAAGGAAGAGCTGGAAAAATTCACATTCACAGAATCTCATCATCATGTGAATGGTGATCAAACTTGTAATAGTATACCTTATGGTGAAAAAATACTAGAAGCGAATGGTACTTCAAGCTCGGATTCTTCAACACCTCATACACCATCTGCTCGGAAACGTTATTCAATAGGTTCCAAATCAGTTATTCCATCGTTATTGAATGCTCAACTTCATAACCTCAAGATATTCGAAGAGGGCGACAAAGGGATTCCTCACGGCTTGAAAAGCTCAATTTGTGATGGTGTGTCCAAGGATAAAGTCGTTACTGAAACAGGTGAAACTAAAAGTTGTCTTGAACATGATTTGTCAAGATTGTCATCAGCTTTGATGACAAAGAGACAGTTGGGTAAAGTTGTTGGTGGGATTAGAGAAATTGAAAGAACTTTGAATCGTGTCCACATAAGGGCCAAAATTGTTAATATTATGATACTGACCAAGATTTATGATGATGAACCAAACTATTGGGCAAATATAGTGTCATCATTCTTATTAAACTACAATTCCGAAATTAATTTATATATACAAGAAGAATTAAAAGATAATGAATATTATAAATTGAAGGATATAATTGCACAAAATCCTACGTTTGCTTCAAGAATACATTTTTGGTTTGGTGATAAATGTGCTTATAGACCAGAAATTTTTGATCTTATTTTAACATTTGGTGGTGATGGTACTGTATTATATGCAAGTTGGATTTTCCAAACTATAATCCCACCCATTCTGGCTTTCAGTCTTGGTAGCTTGGGGTTCCTAACAGATTTTAACGTTGAAGATCATGAAGAGATTTTGAAGAAGATAATTGTAAATGGATATGAATGCTCAATAAGAATGAGATTTGAATGTACAATTATGAAGGCTGTTGACAATTCAATCCCAAACCAATCACTAACAAACCAAATCTCCCAGTTAAATCAGCATTGTCAAACTCATGAAATTTCAGAAACTTATTGCATTTTCAATGAAGTCGTTGTAGATAGAGGTCCCAATGCAGTCATGTCATCACTTGAAGTGTTTGGTGATAAAGAGGCAATCACAACAGCAGAGGCTGATGGTTTAATCATTTCTACACCAAGTGGTTCGACAGCTTATTCTCTGAGTGCTGGTGGGTCATTAGTACACCCAGAAATCCCTGGTATTTTGATATCACCAATATGTCCTCATACGTTATCGTTTAGACCTTTAGTTATACCCGAATCTATAATATTAAGAATCGGTGTCCCATATGATGCAAGATCTACAGCTTGGTGCTCATTTGATGGTAAGAACAGAGTCGAGTTGAACAAAGGTGATTTCGTTACAGTGACAGCTAGTAGATACCCGATACCTTGTATTAGAAAATCTTCATCGGCAAATGCATGGTTTGAAAGAATTAGTGAAACTTTACATTGGAATGAACGGAAAAGGCAAAAAGCTCTGGATCTTAAAGATCCTCATAGTGTTCATGATTTTTCCATTGCTAATATTTAGAATAATTCACTATATATCGCCTTTGTTGTTGTTCCCAGTGAATTTCCGATTTGTTTTGTGATTATTTCTTGTGACACAAAACTGCAAAAAATTGAATATCAACAAGTTCTAGCAAAATATATCAGATAATAAAAAAAATCAAGAATGTAGTATGAGTTTATATTGTCTTTGAATAGTTTCTTACCAAGGGATTAAGATGTCAGCAAATAGTATCATCAGAGTTTACCAAAATTCTGCAAATACAACGGCTGCTTCTTCTAAATGTGAAATTTCAAAGTATAAATCCCAGTACTCGCCAGAGTATATAAACACTCCAGATTCATTAATTAAAGATGCACAGGACTTGGGTACAAGCACAGATGGCCTTGACTATACTGGGCAAACTCGTCCTTTGATATATCAAAAGATTGAAAATTTACCAACTGCACCTACCCTTGACGAATCACCACAACTATCGCATATCCAGCAAGCTAATAATACAGCTACCAAGACATCTTCCACTGTTCATTCTATTTTCACCATTCCTTTGAAATTCTTCAATAGTAAATTTGGTGGTGGGTTCCTAACTCCTAAAAGTGATGATGATTGTGGTGCTAAAACTCATGACATTGAGGATGATATCCACGCTGTTGAGAACCTGGTTAACGAGTTGAAAGAATCTTTACCCATTGGTGTAATTACTGAATCACCTGTTGAACCATTAGTTTTCGGTGGGGTTAGTGATGACTTAGACAACTATTCCAATGATCTTGGAGAAGGTTCTGCAGAAAAGACGAATTCTGAGTTCTTGAAATCATCAAATCAAATTGAAATGGATCAATTTGATCAGTTATCAACAGGATATGACCCTATATACGATACTTATATCAGTTATTTGAATTTTACATCACTGGAGGGTGATTTGATCTCCAATGATTGTGATGATAATAATTTGAATCCAATACATGAAGGTAAGACAGCATTTGATGATTCAAATGTCATTGGGAATGCTGATGTGGGGAATGATTTTGAAGATACTAGTAGTAATGAAATACAAGATCAAATTGCAGTAGATTCAAAAGAAGGCTCAATATTCCAAAAAATTTCAATGAAGACCTTCAAGTTTCTAGAGCAATTTACAAACAAATATACCACTGGACCAGTACATCCAGCAGAGCCTGCGATTTCGTCGAAATTGCCTCAAACAAGAAGAAATGATCAATCCATGAATATCAAAAATGGAATTAAAAGACGTCTATCTAATGTTTCAGTGAGGCGTCGTGCAACAACAACAATTGGGAAGCCGAATGAACACAAGGATAATCTCAAGGAAAGAAAGGAACAGCAATCACAACCGTCAACATTCAGAAGTGAATTGAAACGACGTCTATCGAGTGTTTCAATCAGGCGTTATAACTCTAGTAAAAGATGGAAAAAGGAAGAAAAGTGTGATGATGATCATCCTCAGCAGCAACAAGGCGAGGATCCATCGTTGCAGTTAAGTTCTGGACTCACCTATAGATCAAAATTTCCTGTGTTTTCAAAACCTAATAATGTTGGCTTGAATGATCTTTTCGAATCTGAAGATTTCCAATCAAGATTAAGTCTGGGTGATGTAAGCTCTAGGAAACCGTTTAGTGTCGAGAATGAAGAGAAGATAGCAGCTAGTGAGAGCGAAACTCAAACTATTGGGAACGGTTATCATGTTTCCTATAGAAACCCCACTAGTAATGACGAAAATATAAATAGTGATGATGGATACCTGGATGCTCGTGAAGATTATGACCCAAGTAATAGAATTCGCAAACAACAAACCAAAACAGGGCAATTGAGCTTAGCTATGCACGATACAATTGCCTATGTCAAGGATAAGACAAATAAGAGATCCAGCTCATTCAGTCAGCATTTCAATAGATTGCATCATCCACAAGAAGTGTAATGTTCCTCATATGTCCATAGCTTCTTGGTAGCATTATTTAGAGAAAACTCGCCAATCAATAAATACTTTTAGATATCATATCCAAATTGTAGATCTCAGTATAGGACGAGTGATATGATGCGCTGACATTTGGTATACTGTTCCCCAATGAGTAAGAAAGAAAGAAGTCTCTGTATTGTTGTTTGTTCCTGGATGATGTTTTTAATACTTCGGAATTTAAAAAACAAAAAATTACGATTTGGGCGTAAAAGTATCACAAGTACAAAGAACAAAACTGATTAGAACGTTAGGGAGGAAAGAATACACTAAGGACTATATATAAAGTTAAAAGGGTAGAAGCTGGGAAGAGGTTATATACAAAGATACTTGGGCTCATCTAGGACAACAGTATACTAGCATATGGTGAAAAATGGGCCAGGAAGATGGAGACAAATATGTGTCAAAACAATCAAAAGATGATGGGTATCTGAGTTCTCAGGGCGAAGGAGTGAATGGCAATGGCCATGGCGATAGCGCTAAAGATAAGCATGATGATGATGTACAGGATATTTCGACGATCAAGTCTGATGGTGAAAGTGGCGAGGATGAGGATGGTAGTGAGTTGGGCGCTAAAGAGGATGTCAATGATGAGGACGATGAAGAAGAAGAAGAAGAAGAAGAAGAAGAAGAAGAAGAAGAAGAAGAAGAAGAAGAAGAAGAAGAAGATGATGATGATGACGAGGAAGAAGACGAGGAAGAACCACCGATTCTTAAATACTCAAGACTATCGCAACTACCCAAAACATTTTTCAGCAAGGAACTTGTGTCAAGCTGCCTCATAAACGAGCATGTCTTTGCATTTGGAACCGCTTCAGGTCTCTTATACATTACAAATCCCAATTTACATTCGCTAGGTACAATCAGAGCAAGAAAATCTCCAATACTTTCAATTCACACCGATGGCACTTATATAGCTGCTGCTTCTATGGATGGTACGATTGTAATATCTTCTATAAATCAAGTACAAACAAATAATCAAGCTAGTACAGTAGCTTATGATATCAAGACTCCAATATACTCTGTTGTGATAAATGGTCAATACAAAGATACAAAATCCTTTATATATGGTAATAAAAAAGGTCAAGTTGTCATATCAACTACAAATTGGCTTGGTACTAGAGCAGAAAGGATCATAGGTGAGGATAATGGACCAATAGTCGGGCTGGTTATAATGGAGGAAGTATTGGTATGGATGAGTGATGACGGTATAAGTGCATTTAATTTATCAACTGAACACTTAATAACCAAGATTCCAAGACCGAAAAACTCACCACCTGCAGAACTTATATGGCCTAGAATTAACCAATTGGAACGTGATAGATTATTAATTGGTTGGGTTGATCATATATGGAGTATCAAAGTTAGCACTAGTATAAGGTCCCCTAAAAAGGGTGACAAAAATTTTAAATTTTCATCTGCAATGTCCAGTTTTAGTCGACCAGGTTCGGAAGCTAGTATTACAGTAGAGTTTGAATATAGTATTGACGGATTGATTGGTGGAATTGCAAATTTCAAAGATGATTCATTGATAGTGCTCAACGTTTCGAATGACTCAAAAGATCAACCACCTGAATTGATTGTAATAAATTCAATAACACAGGAGGAAGTTTCCACTGATGAGTTAATGCTCAAGGGTTACCAGGGCCTAAAGATTAATGATTTCCATTTGGGACAATATATAGGTGCACAGAGATCTAAATTTTTCATTATAAGTGCCACTGATGGTATAGTGGCAGAGGAGTTTGATCTTTTGGGTAGATTTAATTGGCTTGTTGAACGTGATCGATTTTTGGAAGCTTGGGAAATGAGTGAACATTTGATTACAAGAGAACAACGAGGTAATATTGGTATAAAACAAGTTCAAGTATATTTAGATGATAATAATTGGGAACAGGCTGCAAGATTTTTAAAACAAGTATTGACAATCCATGATGTTAGTGATAGTGAGTTTAAAGATTTCATTGCAGAGAAGTGGGAACAATGGGCATGGATTTTTATCCATAGCGGGAAAATTTCATTATTAGCAGAGATTTTACCAATAAATGAAGATGAATGTCCCAAGGAGATATATACCAAATGTTTGGAATCATTTTTAAATAATGATAATGAAAAAATCTATGACTTTTTAAACAGATGGGATATTTCATTATTCAACTATGAAAGAGTTGAAGAATTAATAGAGAATAAATTAGAAGTCGAACCTGAGTTATCCATTTTAAGAAGATGTTTAGCGGAGTTGTATGTGAAGACAAATGATATATCTTCATCAATCAAGCATTTCATTGAATTGAAAGATCCTAATACAATTGATTTATTATCACAAAATCATTTAGTGTCAAAATTCATAGAGTTTTTACCGACGATTATAAGATTTCAAATAGGTGATGATGATTTGACAAATGCACCTATAAAGATTTTGGGCGAGAAGGCTTCACATATTATAGATATTCTTGTGGAGAATAGACATGAAGTTATACCACAGACCATAATCCCGCTTTTAAATCAAGATAAGTTACAAATCATCACGTTTTTATACTTACAAAGCATTTCACAAGTTGATCCGCTATCAGTTGAATCATATGAAACAGAGATGGTTGAGCTGTATTCCAAATTTGATAAATCTCAACTATTGACATACCTCAAGAAGAAACAGCATTATAATATTGAAAAAGTTATGGAAATTATGAAACGAGAAAATTTCAATGAAGAATTAGTTTATTTACTGGGTAAAGTTGGTAAACCTAAAGAGGCGATGTATTTGATTATTGACAAGATGGATGATCCAAAGCAGGCGATTGAGTTTGCAACGGAGCAAAAATCATCTGAATTGTGGAATATCTTTTTAGAGTATGGTATTACCAAACCCAATTTTATAAAAGTATTGATTGAGTATACTGGGATCTTATTTGATCCTCAAATATTGAAGAAGATACCCGAGAGTGTTGAAGTTGAAGGATTAAAAGACTCACTAATCAGAATCACAAAGGACAATGAACTGTTAATCTCGATACAAGAATCTATATTGAAAATATTGGAGACTGAAGCTATGCAAGTTTCCGATCAGTTGAATGAATTGAGAACTAGGGGCAAAGTGGTAATACCTACAGAGATATTCCACCACTTTGAGAAAGTCTTACTACTGGCCAACGGGGAGTTAAAATCACTTGTATAGGTGTTTAGTTTAATCTTTATTGTTATCTGTATAGAAATGGGAATAAAAGCTCATCGGTGACCAAAATTCCAAAGTTATTAGGGAAAAAAAAAATTACTTGAACCCGAAAAGGAAACAGACGAGACGTAAATATAAATTTGAGTATCAAGTAGAAGAACACCACACCTGGGAAAGCACCAATGAACAAACATCCTAGACACTCAGCATTCCGGTCAAGTGAAGATCTGGTGAGTTTGCGAGATCAGCTGTTCAACTCTTCAGAGGAGTTGCAAACCAGGGCAATTCAACGAATCTTGACTCTTGAATCACGAACCAGATTACCACATCTATTACAATCAACGGCGTATTTATTGGAAACGCAAAGATCATTTACAAATGAGGGTTGTAATACTGTGGTACAGCTAAGCGCTACGATGTGTTTGATTAGGTTTGTGAATGGGATCTTAGATCCATCACAACAAAGTGCATTTGCGATACCGTTGAATGTGCTAGCTAAGAAGATTGGATTGCCCAATTGGTTTGTTGAACTAAGGCATTCGGGTACACATGAATCGATTCCAAGTTTGGAGATGCTCAGGATTGGTATCGATGGGGCGCTTGAGTGGATTAAGCTTAATTATTGGGATAAGATTGATATAAGGCAAGAGACGGTAGTTGAGGAATCAGCAGAGCCAAATGTAAAATGGAAGGAGCTTTTAAGAAAATATAGAAGGATAAGGAGACTGGATATCAACAGGTTTATCAAGTTTGGAGATTCAAGCGAAGAAGGACAGATATATTGGCAAACAGTTAAAGAGTTGGCTCAGGGCGTTGGAAGGGAAAATTTTTATAAAGTGTTGATGTTTGAAAACTGTATTATAAGTACCAAGTATAAATGGGAGCAGATAAAACTGTTATACGAGCCACTGTTTTTATACCTGATGAAGAACTACGGCCAATTTGCCTCAAGGTTACTGGATCAGTTACTCTTGAAGAAGTATGAGTATACAAAGTTTAAAGGTATAAGAGACATTAAGCGCCCACAGGGGACACAGTTTAATGAACTTGAAATTGAACAATTGGCTAAATGGGCGGATTGGATTGTGAAACATGTTCCAGAAGAGCAGGTCTTGCAAATTGTGGATATTGTTGTCAAGACGAATCAAGACCTAAGTGTTAAGTTACTAGAGACATTACAAGAGAAGCATAGCGGTTTTCAAGACGTGATTCAAGAAAAGATCAACAGTATCACAACAAAACCGAAACCAACAACAAGACCTATTGAAATCGATGATGTGTTTGCAGATTTAGAGAATTTAAAGAAGAAAGCCAAATTGGTAAAGACGTATCCCATAAAGATATTTGAACCCCATTCGAGTTGGGAACCAAAACCGTTTGGTGTATTATAGTAATAGAGCTACATAGAGAAAAAAAAATTTTATTTAACAATAATCAACTTAATCATAAAATTTCATTCTATAAACATATATGTAGCATGAAAAAGATTCAATCAGACATCCTAGGAAGGTCTAGGGGCGGTCACTGGCATACAATGATGGGTTCAAACGTAAGCTACCGAGGAAACTGCGAATGTTTATGGATATTATCATCATTTTGAATCTTTACATGAATCAATGTATAAATTAGAACTCTCTATATGGTACTTATTAGTATACAACCTCCAATCTCTGATGATGGAAATTTTTTATATCTTTAGGATAAACAAGTCAGAATTGTTAATACTGGCAAGTATAAGTCATAGAAAAAACGGCACAAGGCACAATAATTTAAAGACATGTTAGGATCCCAATTCGTCATGGTCGAAATCGGACTGGGAAAGAAGTGAACAACGTTATCATCATAAAAAGAAGTCTATCCATAATATAAAAAACCAATTTAGTTTCCATAATAAATTTGATACATACAATTTAATGATTCAGTTGATTGATTGTGTTAATATGTTTTAGTGGAAAAGTTTATTAAAGTGGGAAAGAAAAAATTTTGATTCAGTTTAAATATTTGGAAAATTTAAATTTTTTTTCTTGTAAAACGCATTCGCGGGAAAGTGTATTACATAATACACCCGCGAATTTTGTGATTTTGGCTTATAAGCGCTTCAATTTTATCAGGGCATTTACACCAAAGTTAGTTTAGTGTTGTATAAGAGGAGAAGTGGTACCGGTATGGGTAAAGGAATCATTGTTGATAGAGAGCTATCGAGGAGTAAGCACAGGGGACAGAATTCCATACTGCTTATAGAGAAGATCATCAGAGAACGGGTGTTTGACTCACTTTATTGGAAACAGTACTGTTTCAATATAAATGCGGTACTGATACTAGATAGAATTATAGAGATACGATGTGTTGGTGCGGTAGAGACAAGTGGGAAACCTTTCCCCTTTATATGTTTATTTGTTAAATTGATTCAGTTAATGCCTCAGAGAGATATAATTGAATTTTATCTGAATCAATGCGAGTTTAAATATATGAAAGTATTGGCCATGTTATTTATTAGAATAGTTTATAGAGATGAGCACTTGATCAAATCACAATTGAACGACTATAGAAAGATTAGAATCTATGAACACGGTGAATATAAGCTAGGCTATATCGATGAAATTGCAGACCGATTGCTAAACGATGACATGTTCATTGGATTGAAATTACCGTATATGGGAAGTGGTGGTGATGATGACGATAGCGAAGACCCTAGTGATACCGGCGGTAGTGATGACGATGCCAGCGGTGACAGTGAAGAGTGATAACTACGATATTGAAATACACGATAATTTAATCTAACATTTTTACACTAGTATACAAGTTCATTAGCCATTTTTTATAATCCTCTTTTAACTCTCTTGTTGACACCACTAACTGGAACGTCTTGTTTTCTCTTCTTGTTATTCATTCCAACTGTTGATTCTTGTAGTAATACATCCAAGTTTAGTGAATCTGGTAGTATGACACCTCTGATCATATTACCTCTTATATTTATATAGTCTAATAGTTGAGGATCTCTATTCTTGATATTCATTTTAACTTTTTTCAATATTATATTCATATTTGGCGATACTGATATAATTGTACCTTGAATGATTGTTTGATTTTTCAATTCGATTTGTACCGTTTCATTGTTCAGCTTCATAAGAAAGCGTACTAATTTCATATTGAAGTATAGTATTATCTAGTTCCCGTTACCCACGTATAACCATATATATATATATCTACTACTTTATCTATTTGTACTAATTTTTTTCATATATGTATATATATCTCGGTTTTTTCGCGGAAGAACATTACATAATTTTTATAAGTCACATGACTTGTATATTATAGTTATGCAGACCGGGTAAATGACAATCCAGATTGGATTTTTTTTTATTTGCCCATTGTTATACATCAACCACACGTTGTTTAGCCATATGACTATAACAATTATAGTAAATCATTGATAACAATTATAATCAGTATGGTTTCAGTTAAAGTCAATCCAAGAAGTAAAAACATCAAACCTACCACTATTGAATTGGTTAAATTGGATTATAATGCCCTAATTCAACAATTATCAATACATTGTAAATTAAACAAGAATAGATTAAGAATTACATCAATTAATGGGAAATTAACATCATCTGATGATGAATTGAAAGGACAAGATGAGATCAATGTTAAAGATCTTGGACCACAGATTGGTTGGAGAACTGTTTACTTGATTGAATATTTAGGACCAATTTTAGTTCATTATGGAGTTTTCAACTATTTAGCAAATTCTCCATTGCATTATAAACTAATTTATCAAATGAATTTAATTCACTATGCCAAGAGAGAAATTGAAAATGTATTTGTTCATAGATTTTCAAATTCTACAATGCCATTGTTTAATCTTTTCAAAAATTCATTCCATTATTGGGTTCTTGGTGGTTCATTAGCATTAATGTATTTTAATGGATTAGGTAATTTACCAATTAACTTGGATAAATATTTAAATCCTGATTATATCTTTTATTGTTGGTGTGCAGCTGAATTTTTCAATGCAGTTTCACATATTCAATTAAGATTATTAGGTGACAAGACTGTTAGAAAAGGTTTACCTAGATCTGCACCATCTGGTGGATTATTTGAAATTTTCATTAGCCCAAATTATACAATGGAAATTTATGGTTGGATTTGTATGTTTTTATTAAATCCAAATATATTTACACTGGTATTCACAATTGTTGGTGCTACACAGATGTATTTTTGGAGTATTAAAAAGCAAAAAAAATATGCAACTAAAAAATCATTTTTAATTCCATTTATATTTTGAAACAAGTGTTGGGAAAAAAAAATAGTCTATTTTACATGTCAATCTATTTCTCGTATATATTAACCAACCAATGTAATTTATATATACACATTGTGTGTATCATGTAATGTATATACATGTTTAATATAGCAAATTAGCAATCTAAAATTCTCGAAAATTCCATGACGTAAGCATATAAAAATTAAAAAAAATATAATTTACTGTATTACATAATCACTATATAGATAATTCGCGAATAGTTAAAAGTCTCAGCTGAGAAATTGAAATTAGCCGCTGTTTGATTTTTTAGGATTTTTGTATATAAAGCACATTGATTTCCTTTATTATAATATGTAAGTATATATACAATTTTTAATTACAATATTAGTTATTTAGAGATAAATTACAACAAATATAATGTCTAATTCACCTCAAATACATAAATCTACTTCATTTTTGAACAATGATGGGATTGATGAATTGAAACCAATGACTAGAGCTAAAAGGGTCTCTTCATTATCCTTAAGTGATCAATGGGGTGGCTCAATGACAAAATTAACAAGTGCTAAATCTTCTGCAAAGGATTTAACAGCTTTAAGTTCAAGACCTTCAGGTTCAAATTTAAGAAAAATTGGATCTAAAACTTCAGTTTCAAGTTCAAGACGTGGTTCTCAAGTTGTTCGTACAAGGAAAACTGTAGTTGATCATCAACGTGTTGCTTCTTATGCTTTTGCTTTTGATATTGATGGTGTTATAGTTCGTGGTCCTGAAACTATTCCTGAAGCTGTGGAAGCTTTGAAATTGTTGAATGGTGAAAATAAATATAACATTAAAGTTCCTTATATCTTTATAACAAATGGTGGTGGTCGTTCAGAAGCTGCTAGATGTAAAGAATTATCAACAAGATTAGGTATTGAAGTTACCAAAGATCAAGTTATTCAAGGTCATACCCCAATGAGAGATTTAGTTAACGTTTACAAAAATGTACTTGTTGTTGGTGGTGTTGGTGATACTTGTCGTAAAGTTGCTGAAGAATATGGATTTAAAAATGTTTATATCCCATTAGATATTATGAAATGGAATCCTTCAGTTTCTCCTTATTATAAATTAACTGAAGAAGATTTAAAAGTTACAAAAGATGCAGATTTTTCCAAAATTCCAATTGATGGTATTTTAGTATTTGCAGATTCAAGAAATTGGGCTGCAGATCAACAAATTATTTTAGAATTATTATTATCTAAAAAGGGTGTTATGGGTACAATTTCTGAAAATTTTGAAGAAGGTCCACCTTTATATTTTGCTCATTCTGATTTTGTTTGGGCTACAGATTATAAATTAACAAGATATGGTATGGGTGCATTACAAGTTTCAATTGCTGCTTTATATCAAGAACATACAGGTAAAGAATTAAAAGTTACAAGATTTGGTAAACCTCAACGTGGTACTTTCCGTTTTGCAAATAAAGTTTTAGGTCAATGGAGAAAAGATGTTTTGGATGATTATTTAGAAAAAAATGAAGTTGCATTAGATGATGATGATGATGATGTTGAAGATGATGATATCGAGGAAGATGAAGATGCTGATAGTAAGAAACAAACTGGTGATTTTGTTGATTCTGATTCTGAAGATGATGATGACGATGATGAACCTTTAACTGTACAAAGATTAGGTCAAGTTTCATTAGATTTACCACCTGCTTCCACAGTTTATTTTGTTGGTGATACACCAGAATCTGATATTAGATTTGCAAATTCTCATGATACTTCATGGCATTCAATTTTGGTTAAAACTGGTGTTTATCAAGATGGTTCAATTCCAAAATATAAACCAAAACATACATGTGAAAATGTTTTAGAAGCTGTTAAATATGCAATTGAACGTGAACATGAATTAGAATTAAAAGAATGGAATGAAAGTGCAGTTGATGTACCAGTTGTTTTAACAGAAACTGAAAAAATTGAAAGTGATGATAAAAAAGATGAAGAATCAATAAAGAATGGTATTGATAGATTAAAATTATCAAATCGCGATGATGGTAAACCAAAAGCTACATTTGGTTTATAAAAAAAATAAATCTTTGAGATATAATCCTTCTTCATTATAGATGATTAAACTACAGGTTAAACTACAGGTTTAGTTTAATATTGGAGTTTCCAATAACAATAATAACAATAGATTAAATCATTATTTTAAAATTTTTATCTTGTTGTTGTATAATAAAAATTTATGTAGTTTGATGTAATTACACTTGATTGAGGAATGTTTAGGCGAAATTTATCTAAACTCCTCATCTACAAACCCCTTTTTTCACAAGAGTTTTCAATTGTAAATCAATGATTTACTAAATTTCGTATAAACTGAATCAGTGGTATATAGGTCATTGCGTATAATTGATAAACAATTGCTATTCCATTTATCCTAAAAGCCTAGTAAACTGGGTTTAGTTTAATTGGTCAGTTTTAGATATAGTTCATGACTCGGATGAACTTTGCTTTGCTTTGCTTTTGCAATGACAAAGGGCATTAAATTATTGATCCATCAGCTGAGACGTTTTGAAATACAATTTTAGACAACTACTTGAAACGCATGTAGAATCAATAGGGCATTGAATGTATATATTACATGTTTTATAAATTCAATTGCACAGTAGTACACTAGTACAGTAGTACACTATTGTTATTATCGGTATAAAACAATTTGTACCGGGATCTCCCGCTAAAAAAGAAAACCTGTCAAAACCCAAAAAACTGTTACCCGGACTACTCACCCACCATTCAGACGGGTAACTCTGGGTTTTGTTATTCGCGGAAAATTCTTTTATACCCAAACAAATTTTATAATCTCTCGAGAAAACTTTTCACTTTTACACACTCTGTATAAGTTCAATAAAAGCATATAACAATAATAATAATACAATAATAATAACATAATACAATAATAATACAATGAAATACATTAAAACCGATCAAATTCTAGATATCCCAGAAGGCGTTAAAGTCAACATCAAATCAAGAATAATTACAGTCACAGGTCCAAGAGGCTCACTAAGTAAAAACTTGAGACATATTGACGTTACATTTTCAAAAATTTCAAATAAACAAATAAAGATTACTGTTCATAATGGTGACAGAAAACACGTTGCAGCCTTGAGAACTGTTAAGTCATTGATTGCTAATATGGTTACTGGTGTTACAAAAGGTTATAAATATAAATTGAGATATGTGTATGCGCATTTCCCAATTAATGTTAACGTTGTGGAGAATGACGGTGCTAAAATCATTGAAATTAGAAATTTCTTGGGTGATAAACAAATAAGACAAGTCCCTGTTAAAGACGGTGTCGATGTCGAGTTTTCAACAAATCAAAAAGATGAAATTGTCCTCTTGGGTAATTCCATTGAAGACGTTTCACAAAATGCTGCTGATATCCAACAGATTTGTAGAGTTAGAAATAAAGATATAAGAAAATTCTTGGATGGTATCTATGTTAGTGAAAAGGGTGTTATTGCTGAGGAGTAAATTTCCCACTGTCAAATTGGGGGGTGTCATGTATATCAGTTAGGATTATAAAAGCTTTTGCTTGAAAATTTGGGGAATCATTATAGTGCTCAGTTAAATATAGAGCCACCAATGATTCTCTTTGTAAATTATGGGCGATCATGAAATTGCTATTTGTAGAAGATGGCGAGTAATGAATTTTGGAAACTTGTTACTTGTTGATCTGGATCTGTTATGCTATGTGTCTTTTGTCAAGTGATGAGATGATTTCTGCAATAATTGAAGTTTCAATTATTGATTGAAATGATATTTTACTACAAAATACATAGATCAAAATGCAATACAATTATACTTTATTCATCTCTTCTAATGAATAATCCATAATAAAACTCTGCTCAACTAACCCATCAATTCTTTCATAATGTCTTTCATTATATGGTATAATACTTGAAATTAGTCCAACTAATCCAGGAATTTCAATTAATCTTTCAACACTAAATTTTAATAACAATATTTTAATCAATTTTTGACAAACTTGGAAAAATTTTGCATTAACATTCCATGTTCTAATTCTTTTAAATAATGTTACAATTTGTTCATCGTTTAATGTACCAATAACAGAATCTAATTCTTCACCAAATATAAATTCATTTGAAGAATCAGCTTTTTGTGAAATACTTGATTTTAAAACATTGTATAATCTCATTGGATGATCTAAAGTTAATGCTAATAAAAATGCTTGCCCCCATTTATTTTGATTAATATAATTTTGTAAAGATTGTTCTTGTTCAATCTTTAATTTATTTGACTCTTCTTCAATTGCCTGTAATTCTTCACTATTATCTATCCATATTTGGAAAACACCATCTGCATCTGCACTTATAAATTCATCACCGTTATTCTTGGTGATTAAAGCCCAAATTCTATTGGCATGTGCATCTAATGTCTTGATACATTCACCAGTGTGTAAATCCCATATTTTCAATAATCCATCAGCTCCACTTGAAATTAACTGTTTAGCATCATTTATAAATTCAACTCTTTGAACAGAATTTGTATGACCTTCAAGAGTTTTCAAACATTGGAAATTTTGTAATGACCAAATTTTAATAGTTTTATCACCACTTGCAGTGGCTAATATCTTATCATATTTACAAAATTTAACATCCCAAAGACCTCTTTTGTGATTTTTCAAAACTCCAATGGTTTCACCTGAATCTAAATCCCAAATTTTACCTGTTTTATCATATGATGCCGTGGAGAAAAATTCATCATTTGGTGATATATCAAGAGCATTGATATCCTTTTCATGTGCACGTCTTGTATATTCAGATGCTCGAACAGTTTGAACTTCACCATCCCAATTCTTAACATTTGGAATTTTCCATTTCTTTATAGTTAAATCATTTGATGCAGTTATTAAGAAACTTGGTACTTGTTCTGAACGTGGTAACCCAACAGCTGAAACACCACCAACATGACCTTTAAACACTGCGAAACATCTCCATTTTTCATCTTCTAAATCATATTTCCAAACTCTAGCCTCTTGATCTTTACCACCTGTTGCAATCCATAATCCATCTGATGAAACATCAATTGCATTTAATAAATCACCATGTCCTTCCAAAATTTCAACTTCTAATGGTGCACCTTGTGGATCTATTATACGTAACCCAGGAGAATTTGTAGCTAATGCCAATTTATTTAAATTTGGTCCAACATATCTCATATCTGCTATAGTACCATGATTACCTGCAATTTTCTTGGAAATTTCAATTTCTTCACCTTGTTCCAAACTTGAAACCTCCACTTCAAATAACGTTTGATCTGATAACACAAGGTATATAACATCGTTATCTGTATGTAGTACACCAATAATCATCAATTCTTCAATTGGTTTACGTGATTGTGTGAATAATTCACCAGTTGATGGGTTCCATATTTTCAAAACGGCATCACCACCACCTGTATAACATAATTCACCATCCTCAGTATTGATGAAACCAACAGTTTCAACTTGTTGTCTTGTCGGTATTGTTTTACGTAATTTCCAATATTTTGTATCCCAAACCAACAAGACATCATCACGACCACCACTTATGAAAATTGAACCTTCATTATTAAAATCTAATCCACGTACTGCATTATTATGTTCTTGTAACGATACAATTTGCTTTCTTTTAACCAAATCCCATATTTTAATCATCCCCATGGTATCACCACTTGCTAATTTCCAATTTGATGAATTTAATTCACCATGGAATTGTAAAGATGAAATTGTAGATCCATGACCTTTAAAAGAATGTGTAATGTAACCGTTTTCAATATCCAACACTTGAACAACACCATCAGTACCACCAAGAGCTAATAATGTAGAAGTTTCATCAACACTTGAAACATAAACCGGTGATGATAATTTTATATTTTTGATAAATTTTGATTCATGAACATTATAAACTCTTAGCTGTTGAGATTGTGATATGATACAAACATATTTCCCATCTGGTGTTATGGCTAATGATGTGATCATTTCACCATCACCTTCAAGTTTTTCTTGAACTTCATTTGTATTCAAATTTGTTATAACTATATCTTCAAGAACTGCAGATACAAGAATAGATCCATCCAATGAAAGAGAAGCTAATGAGCCACCAACATAGAATGGTGTAATCTCCGTATTGGCATAAGTGGTCTTTAATGACATCTTCTCTTAATAATATCCCACACTTATTTAATTTCTTTCTGTTTCAATCTGTTTAAATTTGTTTTATACTCAACTTTATTATACTCGGAGAAAGTTGAAAATAAAAAAATTTTGAGCTCATCGCTTATGTAATCTGATTTCGCGATAAATCCAATAAAAATTGTTTATACGTCAATTTCAAATTCAACTCAACTCAACTGGCTTCTTTGTATCAGGTATCAGAGTCCAGTAATTCTCACTCTTCCAGTCAGAATCTCCATCAATATTGAAGATTTACCAATTATACTTGTACTATCTTGGAAATGAGAAAATTCACACTTGAATAGTTGAGACAAAAGGTTTGGTATTGGCTTCACAAGAAAACTTCAACACTTGACTTCAATAACTCCCCCAAGTTACCAAGTTAGGCATCTAGTTTAAAATTCGAATGAAATTTTAAATCCATCTTGAAAATCCACCAATTTCATCTTTACTATCAGTTCATTGGAAAGAAAATCGTCCATGGGGTAGTTGAGACAAAAAGATTTCCATTGGCTTCACAATAGAATTTCAATGCTGGGGTGAAGAAACTCAATTCATTCACAATCTGATCATGGTGTATCAGCAACACCCAAAATCAAAATTCAATACCATAATGAACGCTTTTTCATCATCCACAGTTGATACCCCAAAACAGTTCAATGAATAAAGGGTCCTTTTGACTCACCAAATATAAAAATCTGGTAAAAAACTTTCCATTGCTTTCATAATATCCACAATTTGAATCCAAAACTTGCAACAAGTAAATCATCCACCAATGTAGCTCAACCAAAGGAAAACACTTATAGCTATCCATGTCAACCATGAAGCTGTTCATCACTCAACAACATGTATGGACATCATCATTATTATCATCATCATCATTAACTTTCCTGGTATATTGCTGTCAAAGGTTTTAGATCTGCATTAGATTTATCCTCATCAAAAAATTTCAACTCTTCTTCAACTTTATTAATTTTAGACAACAAGCTCATAAATAAATTAGTATTTGATATCCACTTTGAAGATCCACCAATTTCACCTTTACTATCCCGTAATTGAAAACATAATCCAACATGAAATAGTTGAGACAAAAGGATATATATTGGCTTCACAACAAAACTTTAGTACTCAAACAGTTTGAAACTCAATATTTTTTTTTACCAACAACACTTAACAATAGACATTGGGAAATTGAAAACTCATTAACATGGAGACACATTTCTTGATGATCTTTAAAACAGTTAATATCCAAAAAACCAAAAAAAAAGTCAAACAATAAGGATTTTTCTTGACTCACCATGTAAACAAATATGTTACAAAAAATTCATTGTTTTCACCTTTAGTATATCAAGTAAGTCAATGAAATAAAAAACAGTAGTGCATTGTACTTTTAATCTGAGTTTGCAATTCGTAAACCATTCACCAATGAAGCTCAACCAAAACACTCGACTATCCATATCAATCATGAAGTTGTTCATCACTCAACAACATGTATGGACATTATCATCATCATCATCATCATCATCATCATCATCATCATCATCATCAATAATGTTTCTTGGTGTATTGCTATCAAAGATTTCAGATCACTTTAAACTGCATCATCAATAAAAAAAATACCAAATACTTGAATAAATTTTTTCAACACATCTAAAAATCGTTAATACTTAAAGACACTTTAAATGATAAAAACTTTTTTTGACTCACCATATAACCAAATGTATCATGAAACATCTAGTGCTTTCAATTGTGGTATTTCCAAAGAAGTTAATGAATAAAAAATTAAAAGAAAATCCAACAAATTGGTTAAACATTTTCACATCATCTCTAAAATGATTGTTAATATTCAGAAAACAATTTAAAACAATAAAACATCTTTGACTGAAATATTTAGTATGAAAATTAACTCACTGCATCCATCATATCCATAAATTGATCTAAAGTTATCAACAAGCAAATCATTCACCAATGAAGCTCAACCAAAACACTTTGCTATCCAAATCAACCATGAAGTTGTTCATCACTCAACGACATGTATGGACATTATCATCATCATCATCAATAATGTTTTTTGGTATATTGCTGCCAAAGGTTTCAGATCACACTAAACTTCATAATCAATAGAAGGAAAACCAAGTACTTGAATAAATATTTTCAACATCTCTAAAAACAGTTAATACTTAAAGACAGGTTAAATGATAAATGATCTTTTTGACTCACCTTCCCAAAGAAATTAATGAATTAAGATTAAAAAGAAAATTCAACAAAATGGTTAAACATTTTCATTTCATCTCTAAAAAGAACTGTTAATATCCAGGTAACTATTTAAAACAATTAAGGATCTTTGACTCACCATGCTAAAATAATTTAGTATCATAATCATCATCAAAAATGGTTTTGGTATCAAAGGTTTCAGATCTCTATCAACTTCATCATCATCAAAAAAATTTAAGTACTCAAATAAATATTTTCAGCACCTCTAAAAATAGTTAATACTTAAAGACAAATTATATGATTAATGATATTTTTGACTCACCTTCCCAAGTAAGTTAGTGAATATATATTCAAAAGAAATCCAACGAAATAGTTAAAACATTTCCATCCCATCACTAAAAAAAAACTGTTAATATCCAGAAACAACTCAAAACAATAAAAGATTTTAGCCTCACTATGGTGGAATAATTTATTATGGAAATTAACTCACTGTCTCCATAATATCCACAATTTAAATCCAAAGTTATCAATAAGTAAATCATTCACCAATGAAGCTCACCCAAAAAGAAAAATTCTGGTTATTCAAATCAACCATGAAGTTGTTCATCACTCAACGACATGTATGGACATTATCATCTTCATCTTCATCTCTGGTTTTTTTCTGGTATATTGCTATCAAAGATCTCAGATCACTTTAAACTTCAAAATCATCAAAAGAACATTAATATTTTCAGCACCCCTAAAAACAGTTAATACTTAAAGACAGGTTAAATGATAAAAGATTTTTTTGACTCACCTTTCCGAGTAACGTAATGAACAAATGACTAGAAGAAGATTCAACAAATTGGTTAAAACATTTTCACATCATCTCTAAAGAAACTGTTAATATCCAAAAACAATTCAAAACAATTAAAGATCTTTGACTCACCAAGCTAGAATAATTTAGTATCATAATTATCATTAATAATGGGTATATTGCTATCAAAAATTTCAGATCACTCCAAAGTTCATAATTAATAAATAAAAAAACCAAGTACTGGAATAAATATTTTCAACACTTCCTCACCTCTAAAAATAGTTAATACTTGAAGACAAATTATAGATAAACGATCTTTTTGACTCACCTTCCCAAGTAAGCTAATGAATAAATATTCAAAAGAAAATCCAACAAATTGGTTAAACATTTTCATCTCATCTCTAAAAAGACTGTTAATATCCAGAAAACAATTTGAAACAATTAGATATCTTTAACTGAAATATTTAGTATGAAAATTAACTCACTGCATCCATCCTATCCATGAATTTTAGTCCAAAGTTTCCAACAAGTAAACCATTCACCAATGAAGCTCAACCAGAAAACTTTGGTATCCAAATCAACCATGAAGTTGTTCATCACTCAACAACATGTATGGACATCATCATCATCATCATCATCATCATCATCAATAATGTTTCTTGGTATATTGCTATCAAAGATTTCAGATCACTCTAAAGTTCATAATCAATAAAGAAAAAACCCAAGTACTGGAATTAAAATTTTCAACACCTCTAAAATAATAGTTAATACTTGAAGACAAGTTATATTATAAAAGATAACTTTGACTCACCTTGTAAGTTAATGAATAAATATTCAAAAGAAAATCCAACAAAATGGTTAAACATTTTCACATCATCACTAAAAAAAAACTGTTAATATCCAAAAACAATTCAAAACAATAAAAGATTTTTAACTCACCATGCTAGAATAATTTAGTATGCAAATATATTTGCTGCCTTCATCATATCCACAATCTAAATCCAAAGTTTTCAACAAGTAATCCTTCACCAATGAAGCTCAACCAGAAGAAAAAACATCTGCTTTCCACATCAAACATGAAGTTGGTCATCACTCAACAACATGTATGCTCATTTTCATCTTCATCTTCATTGAATTTTCTTGGTATTTTGCTATCAAAGGTTCCAGATCTGTATCAACTTCTTCATCATCATGCTTCATAAATAAAGACAAACCCAAGTCAAAGATAAAACCAAAATGGAAAAGGAAACCACACACACACACACACACATCAACCACATCGTGTACCAAACATTCCAATGAAACGATCAACTTGATATTTTTCCGAGTGGGATCTCTAACAACACCACCATGAAACAACGTGGAACCTATTCCTGACGAGCCCTGAACAGTATGAGATGTTGAATAACGTCAACCTATGAAAGCGTAATGCTGTCGAGTTTGTTGAACAAAAAAGTGAAGGGTAGAAGTATAAAAGAGAAATGACAAATTTGGGAACTTGAGTTCCATTTATATTCTTTTGGAATACCACAAAACACAAAGTTCAAAGCATAAAAGGTAAGATAAATCACAAACCACAAAGAGATGCATAGTGCATAATACTCCGTTACCAACATGCATTAAACCTCTCAACACAAACGCAAGTCAGGTACACACAATAAGGCATAATATGATCAACATCATAAAACACAAAACACAAATACAAGGCATTATTGCATATCAATCTGCTCTAAGCTGTATACAACTTAATTACAATGCACTCAATAATAATGTTAACACAAACACCAATTCATCTCGTAGGTAATGGCAAACTGAACCTTACATTACACAGAATTATCAAACCAAACACCCACTCCAATTAGATGAATGTACACAAAAACCACCTTTGCATACACAACGTATCAACAATAACAGTTGTCTGGTGCACAGACAAACATTAACCAAATGGAGACGATTACTGAGATGTGCAGACTCAACAACGGTACTACTGTAACCCGTAAGCAAACTGTCTTCCATTTCAACTTGGTATTGACAGTGGCGCTTTGTTAAGAGTTTTGATTATTGTATAATGTTTTTGTTTTCAATAATTTCGTGATTATGTACTTTACGGGAAACAGATCAACACATGATCATATTTAGTTTGTTGAGTCAATACTATTCAGTCTCCTCATTAAGATAGTTATATATCTCCTGGTATCACCATAGAGTTTGTATTTTCTCAAAATTTGTATACTTTCATTTTGTATTTTCTAATGTTACTTATTATATACATTTAATATTTGAATAATTTGAATAAAATGTGTCATAATTTAATTATGATTCTGAGTGAAATTATCATCAGTACTCGATTAGCAGCTGCAAATAAAAAGATACCAAGGATCTCACCAGTTAATTTAGCTTAAGTTAAAGATTCACCTCGTTCATATCTTTAAATTCTTGTATACCGTTATACCTCATCTGTTCTCCTTCGGCCGAGAAAAAGCTCTCAATAAGTATATGAAGTTCTCAAACACAGATGGAAAACAGCTCAAGAGAAGTTAATAGTGGAAAGAAATACACTATATAAGGAGAGAGTTCCTCTTTTCTTTGTTTCCACTTTCCATCATTGCAAGGTTGTATACCCATTGCTTATAGCGATTAGAATAGAGGGCTATTCTAATGGCTAAAATCTTAAATTATGTGTATAATAGTACTCTATAAACATGTATTTCTAAACTATGTACAGCTGTAGTGAGTTCTAACCGCTAAAGATGTCAATTTCTTGAGGATTTTCCACTCCGTACTCTTTCATTTGTTTCATCATTTGATCTTGTAGTAAATCCTCCACATTTCTAGTACCAAATAAGTATTGACTGAGTTTTGATGTGTAAAAAGTCAAGTCAGAGATTGTCAAGATTAAAACAAAGATTGAATACCTTAGTGAACGTTCAAATCTATACCACAATCCTGGATGTTTAACATCTGGTTCATTCAAGTAATAGCCTCTAACGGCTTCTCTTGTGAATAAATTGATACGATTCACTGGTGCTCTATATTTTTGATTTAATAGCTGAATCATCCTCATTGATCTACCAAGGAAAATTAATTCTAGTGGGAATTTTTCAGTTTCTTGGAAAAATTTCTTAAAATTCTCCTTCATGTATTCTTGTCTTTCAAAATTTGAAAGTTTACCCAAGTTTTCACTGGTTTTGTGGTAAGGCTTTAGCAATGAAAAACTAGCAAACATATCGGATTGTTCTGAACCTATCCCCCATTTGATTGCAATTTTTTTCAATTCTTTATCATCTAGTTCAAATAAACTCTTCCATAGACTACAATATTCATATCCCAACGATTCAGGAAATTCAACATATAACCCATGATCTAATAACACTAGTTCTTGAATTTTGCTTTTCTGGTTATATCTAACGAGCAAATTACCTGGATGAGGATCTGAATGGACAAACCCCCATTGGAAAATCATTTTGGAGAACAGTTCCAAGTAGTACTTCATGATTTTCTTCGTATCATATTCGGTTTTAAGCTCATCATAGTTGATTAATGGTACTCCATCACACCATTCAGAAGTGAGAATCCGCTTTGTAGATAATGATTTGTAATTTATAGGAACATGAACCTTGTTGTATAAGTAGCCATCGTTTGCCACGAAATTTCTAGTCTTTTCACCATTTTGTAGTTCGATCTTGAAATCAACTTCTTCTTTCAAATGATCACAGATATACTGTGATGTAAATGAAACAGGAATTTCGAAAAAATATTCATAAATCTTGGTGAATAATCTATATGTCATCAAATCAGCATCAATTTGCTTTGCGATGTAGTAATGTTGAACTTTCAAAGCAACTTGTTCACCTGTTTTCAACTGGGCCTTATGAACTTGAGCTATACTTGCACTCGCAATTGGAGATTTTTCAATATAGTTGAAATGATCGTTATAATTTGTACCTAATTCTTGCTTTAAAATCATATCGACTTGCTCCCATGGATCTTCAGCAGCTGAGTCGTATAACTTGGCAAATTTCTTCTGGAAGGCCGGTGGTAATATAGAAGCTTGGTTTGCAATATTTTGACCCAACTTGATATATAAACCTTTATTCTCATTCAGCAAGTTGAAGAATCTTTCGGCATTTTCTTCATGTAAAGCAGCAATATCATGATTTTCATTGAATTTAAACTTATAGTCAAATCCTATTCTGGCAAGGATATAGAAAGATTTGGCAGTTCTTGACCAAGTGGACTCGAAATAGTATTTATCAATCAGAAACCCAGCACCTAATGCACTTGATCCATAGACCGAGTACCGAAGCAATTTAGAAACCCCAGACGTCTTTTTGAAGCTTGAAGCACCAGCAGCACCAGAAGCACCAGCAGCAGTCTTAACAAACCTCCTTTGAAACCCCCTTTGAAACATCTCGAGTCTTATTTCCCGGCTGGCTATGACAAAGACCTAAATATTGTGGGAACCTTGAAGTTTTCCCAAATTGCTAAGTTTATCATCGTTTTTTATCGCTTTTCTATGCATTGGACATTATAGCAAAGCGGGACAATTGCGGGAACACACAATAAGTACAACTTTCCTATACAATGATAGCCAACAATAGTAATAAATATTGAAACTTATTCTACTATCATCATTTTAATTGGAAATAACTTCACCTGGACGTATAAACTCACCATTTATAATATAGCGAGTTGAATACAATGACAATCACACAGTAATTTCCACATTGGGAAGTCTAGAGATAGCGCGCGCCCATACAAAAAAAAATTTCTGATGAAGAAAAAAAAAACGACATCAACAACTTTGAAGTGGAAAGAAGAAGCATACGTCAGGTTTTCTTATATAACAGTTCAGTTGGAAGTTGAAGGTTTCAAGAGTATAGAAATACGCCATGTCCCAAAGCTTGAACATCGTGAGACCAAATGTCAGCAATGCGTTTGGATCTCTTTCCACCGCGCCAATCAATGTCACCGTTCAATCACCAGCGCTTTTCCAACTATTAGAATTTGCCTTACGCTCAGAAGATGGTAACAGAGTCATTGGTACGCTACTAGGTACCCGTTCAGATGACGGTTCTGAATTGGATATCAAAGATGCATACATAGTGCCACATCATGAAGAAGGCGATGAAGTCACCATTGAAGAATATCACCATAGATCATTGTATCAATTACACAAGAGATCAAATCCAAAAGATTCAGTATTAGGTTGGTTTTCAACAAATTCATCAATTGATTCCTTCACTGCTCTAGTACACGATTTTTATTCCAGAAGTGCCGATGGTACTTTCCCACATCCAGCTGTTCATTTAACTTTATCAAATGAAAACGATGGTGAAATTACTTCAATTCCAACTATAAATACTTATATTGCATCTCCAGTGGGGGCCTCTGGTGTTACAGCTGCTAATTTAAAATTAGATAAATCAAGTTCATATCTCTTCACACCAATCAATAATAAATTAGCTTTTGACATTGCTGAAAATTCAGTCTTGTCGTATGCTTCAAGAGCAGTTTTCGAACAAGAAGATTCACAAACCATTCAATTAGACAATTCATCAGTTGATTTGAAACAATTAGTTGATCATTTAAATAAAATTGAACTATTGATTGAAAGTACGCTGAAATACATTGATCAAATTGAAAAAAAGGAAATCAAAGGCGATGAAGAATTTGCTAAATTTTTACTTTCAAATTTGAAAACAAACTTAAACTCAATCAACTTAGAACAACTGGAAAAATCTTTCAACCATCATATACAAGATACTTTAATGATTGAATATTTGGCAAGCTCCGTTAAGGCTCAACTAGAATTATCTGCCAAATTAACAACTTTGATCTAAAAGAGTTGAACTCATTTAATGTACATTTACACTCTGCAGAGACCAATGTTACACAATACCGTAGCTATATTATCGTTTACAAAAATCCTTTATATATAAATTTATATATATATATATATATGTAGCGTTGGTAGCAAACCACAAATAAAATCAGAAAAAAATAAACCATGTATGTAGCACTATATTATAACCAATTGAACCCCCCTTTGAAAAAAAAGCATAATAATGATTTGATATGATATGATATGATATGATATGATACGATATGACACTGCAATCTAACAACTTGCTAGGTATAGTATAATGATAAAAGTTTGAGTTTGTCACTCATTGCACCTCACGAAAAAGCAAACTTAATTCAGCTTCACTTCCTAATCCACTTAAAAACTCTTCAACATTAGTCAATGTATCTTCAGAAAATAACCCACTTTTGGTTACTCTTAAACCTTCCACTGCAGCTTCAGCCATACTTTGACGTCTTCTTAATTTTGTAGATTTTCTTCTTTGTTTATGTTGTTTATTAACAGCTCTAACAGGTGTCATTGTAATTTCATTAATTTTTTTACCATGTTTTTTACCAGTTTTTTTAGATCCACTCCCAGGATTTGAAGGTGAAAATCTTCTTGTTGCATTAATATGTGAATCATCATTAACTATACCTTTATTTCTGAAAGCAGATAATGGAACTTTTCTATTTGAACCAGTTGCTTCTAACCAATCTTCATGGTTTAAAACTTCATCATCATTATCATCTTCTAATTCACTCATGTTTAATAACTCATCAAGAGTTAATTCTTCAATATTACTATTTGAAATTGGTGTACTTGGAGTTTGTTTGAAAGAACCACCACCACCAGTGGTTGTGGTATTGTTAGGGCCATGTTGATTGATTGATGATGATAAAGAAGATGCATGATGTAAATGATTTTTATTTGAACTTGGTAATAATGATCTAGTTGATAACCCATCAATTATACCAAATGGTTTAGAATCAGTTGACCAAGTACCCAAGGCTGGTGGTCTTGCCGTTACTGAAGATGAAGATAATAGTTCTTGAGCTTTTGCACCGACTTTTTTCCTTGATGAAGGTGGTGGTAATGTAGTATCTTCATCTGTTGCTTCGTCATCACTATAATGGTTATTATTTGAATCCCCTTCAACTTCATCATCATTTTCCTCACCAGAACTGAAAAAATAATCCCAAAGATATGAATCATCATCACTATCCAATTCTTTTTGATGATTTTTAGCTTTACCAACATTACCATTGGTATATAATTGTTCTTTAAAAGCAGAATCATCGAAAAATGGAACAATGAAATCATCATGATATTCATCATCGTTATAGTAATCATCATTATAATAATCGTCATCATCATCGTCATCTGCATACTCATCATCGGAAACAAATTGTAATACTTCTTCTTGATTCATTTCTGATTTATGTTTATTAATCATATCTTCAACAAATGAATTTCTTGGAGTTGCATTTGATGAGCTTAATTGTAAAGAAGCAGAATCACCATTATTATAATCATGCAAGATGTTATCAGCTTCTTGTTGCAATAAATCATATTCATCATCATTTGCACTGCCGAACCCACCACCTCCTTCGACACCATCACTTTCTTGTTCTAAAGTACGTAATAATTCATCTTTATCGATATCGTCATCCGATTCTGAAGATTCAATGGTTGGATGAGGTAACTCATCAACACCCGGAATGCCAAAAGTTGTTGGTTCTATTTGGTCAAAATTTTGTGATTGATTGTTTAGTTCTTCACCAACATCTTCTTCTTCTTCATTTGCAATTCTTATTCTATGATCATCATTGTTGAAATTAAAAGAAAAATCAACATCTTTTGAAATATCGTCATTATCATTCTTGACAATTTTTTTCTCTTCATCTAATAGTTTAGAATCTTTTGATGGAGATTGATCTTTAAAGGGACTTGCACTTCTATAATGTTCTAATGCTTTAGCTTTTCTTTCTGCAGTCAATTTAACAAAATCTACATCTTCATCATCTGAAGAGCTTGAATCCGAATCTGAATTAGAATCATCGTCATCGTCTTCACCTTCACTAGAGGTACTTGAAGTGTTGACAACTTTTTTATGATGATTTTTCCATAATTTTTCATTAGCAGAGATACTACCTTCATTATCACTACTATCATCACCACTAGCATCATCTTCACTTTCTGATTCTATAGCATGAAATTTATTACCTTGGAATTGACGATGTAACCCATGATTTGCTTTTTTCGAATCTTGTTCATCATCACTTTCGAATTCACTTAGTTCAGAAGATGAATCGGAATCTATTATACTAAATCTTCTCTGTTTTTGAAACTTATGTCTGGGAAGTATAGTTTTCCCTGGTGCTTTAGAAGCTTTTGCATTTAGATGTGCTGTGTTCTTTGTGGGACTTTTCGCCATATTGTAGTATATTGTATATATATGTAATTGTCTTGATCCATGTTAACAAAATTTCTCTCACTTTAAAAGACCTGGATGGTTAATAAAATCAAACTTACTTTTATTTGTCTGTAAAACGTTGTTGAAACGAAATAGTTATAGTCACTGTTAGTTACTATTACTTATTTTATTGATATGCTTATCCAATTGTTATGATACGCTCTTGAACCTTATTCTTTAATCAAATATGAAAGAATATACTTTCAATCTGATCTAATAATCTTTCTATCTCACTTGTACTTTTCTACTCTTTTAGCCCCTTATATCATGAATTGTGACATCTTGGGCATTCAATTTGAGTAATAGTGTAATAAGAAAAGATAATAGTAGTAGTATTTTAAAATGATTGATATGATATCTAGATTTGTGACCTGTTTGTTATATAGTGCGATTAAAACTTTGTAAGCGGCGCTTGATGATACTTCTGCTTGAAAATTGAATTTGTGTTGTATGTGATAAAAGCAGCGGTAGATCTTGACAATGGCGTATTTTATAACTAAAGGTTTCTTCAGAGCGTATATCAGTATCAATGATCCCAGTATAATATTAATATGTGTGTGTGTAGAGAGTTTATATATGTTGTTTTGCCAAATAAAAATTTTAAACGGTGCTTCACGAATTCCGGTTTCACACACACACATACTAAAATTCCAACCACACCTCGGAACTTACCCAATTGGGGTACCGAAGCGATGAGCATTGACACAAAAGGAACAAAAGGGATTTATTGTATATGGAGGTAGGGTTCTTCAGTAGTGTAGTTACTGGGTGGGTCCAGAGGGTGTGTTGGAGTAGATTTGTTCTCCTCTTGGTGAGTTGGAAGGGATTTCCACCAGTTGAGATATCTGATTTCATGGATTTTTTCCAGTTCATGAGTGTGATGTGAGATATATTCTATACTGGTGTGGAAACTGATTGTAGACTAGCTGCTCACATTCTGAGGGGGCAGTCAGAGTAATTGCACAGAGACAAATAAGTGGGTTGACAGTACGTCACCTCGAACCTACTTTCTCAGTTTTTATATCAACCAAATCTGTTAAAGAATGTGTCAAAGCTCACAAAAGTAGGCTCTAAGAGACCAAATTAACTGGATGCCAATGTGCTACTCCACCAATTTGCATCCTTTTACCAAAACACCAACACAATTGCCTTGATTTACCATAGCACATCTTCCCCACCATACACACTTTCCATCCATACAACTATCCACTTCTCCAAGCTCACAAAGACAACAAGAATCATCAACTTACACCAACCGCTTTGACCTTTCGCGGAATGTGTATAAACCTTTCTCGACCGATATATTTCAATACACCCTTCAACTTTCCACAACTTCAACCAAAACTGATACCTACATATCATACTAGGGAAAAACCGCTTAGTACTAAAGCCAGTCAATCGGAAGCAATGAGACTCATCAACAATCTGGCACTAGCGTCCTCTTTGGCCGTTGTGGTTTCTTCCAAGGTCATTGGTGTTGCACCAGATCGTAGGTATTTACGTGGTCATTGATGATCCAGTTGAGATATCGGATACAATTGTACTAACGAAGGTTTCATTTAGAGCAAGAGTTATATAAACCTGATAGTGATGGTAAATGGAGATGTTTGGGTAATCCTGAGATTGTGCTAAATTTCAGTCAGGTCAACGACGATTATTGTGACTGTCCTGATGGTAGTGATGAACCAGGTACTTCTGCTTGTCCAAATGGGAAATTCTATTGTGAGAATAAAGGCCATGTTCCAAGTTACATCAAAGCCTCCCAAGTAAATGACGGTGCTTGTGATTATTCACAATGCTGTGATGGTTCAGATGAGTGGAATACCCCGGTAGACTGTCCAAATAAATGTCAAGAAATCAATAAAGAGTATCAAAAACAATTGCAAAATCAACAAGAAACTTACAAAATCGGTATTGATAAATTACAAAAGACTATTAATGCTGCGAATAGAATAAAAGACAAGTTGGAAAAAGATTTGGTTAGCAGAAGTGCCATTTTTGATTTCGTATCTAAGGAATTGGGTAAGAAAAAACAAGATTTAGAAATCTTACAAGCTGGTGAATTAGACCCAAAAATCGTAAAGGCTAAACAAGATATCAAAACTGGCCTTGAAGAGATTAGAGCCCAAATAGATGAGAAATTTAATTCATTTTCATCAAGTACCTTCAATTTAAACAGCTTGAGTAAAATCTTGGATGCCTTGGTTCAAACGTTTAACGAAAATTTAAAAGACGCTGCAGTTAAAGATACAGTTGATAACTACTTGACCCATTTGGAAAAATACAAAGATCAATATGAATCAGAGAAATCATCAGCTTTTGAATCTTTTGACTCTGTCAAGCAATCAATAGCTGAGAAATTAAACTCAATTGATCTAGAACAAGGTGATCTTTCTTCTATCAAATCAAAATTTGATGAAATCTACAACACACTATCACAAGAATTGGCGAAACATGATATAATCAATGAACGTGCTAATGACCTTGAACAGCTATTGAGTCATTTAATCAATAATTACAATCCAAATTTCAACGATCCAAATGTTAAAGAAGCTGTTAATTCATTTCAAGATTTTTCAGTGAATAAAGAAATTTTCGAAGTTTCAACCGAAGAGACCACCTCATGGTTTAAATCACAAATTGAAAAAATCAATGACTTGGCAAAAGACTTAGTCAGTTCAAATACTGGATCACAAAACAAAGGTTCTGTCGATGGTGTCGTTGCACCAAGTGGTCAATCATTTTTGGAAAAAATTAAATATAAATATAGAATATTGATCAATGAATTCTTAGGCATTGAATCCAAAGAACAATATAGAATCCAGCCATATAAACCAAAGGACTCCAAGAGTGATTTGGAATTACAAGTTGATGAGTTAAGTAAAGACTTTAACGAACATGATCGAGAAATCAAATCAATTAAAGAAGAACTATCCAAAAATTACGGACCTCATGATATCCTAAGACCTTTGAAAGATATTGCAATCAAGGGACACATTGGTGAATATGATTATGATTTGTTCTTTACAGGTGACGTTTACCAAAAAGGTCATAACAATAATATCAAAATTGGTTCATTTGAATCGATTGAAGTCAATGACATTTCACCAAGTGAACATCAACTAGTACTAAAATACACAAATGGTGCAAGATGCTGGAACGGTCCATTAAGACAAGCTGTTGTTAATATTGATTGCGGTGCTGAAAATGAATTGATTTCAGTTACAGAACCAGAAAAATGTGAATACCATTTTAGAGTTAAAGCACCAATTGGTTGTAAATTACCAGAAGATGGAAAGGAAAACATTGTTCATGACGAACTATGATTGTGTTTTAGTGAAATATACAACTATAAAAGGTAACACGCGTATCATATCATAGTTATAGCATAGCTTGGTGTCTCTTGACTGGTTTCGAAGAAGGTTTTAACTGTTTGAAAGCTCTACTTCTCATCATACCAACATTGTCCTTCTCAACTCTTTCCACACCTTTATTAACAAAATCATTGTTTGTACTAACAAGTTCTAAATTTTTCTTAGTACCAATAACAGCAGGTTGATACTTTTTAGCAATTACATGGGCAACTTTTAAGGCTTTCTCCACAGCTCGTTCTTTTGTTTGTAAAACCTCACTAACAAATCCAATTTCTTTAGCGTCCTTAGCTGTGAACTCTTCACCCGTTAGCGAATATTGTGTTAGTTTTGATAAATTCGACGTTATATATGGTAAGACACCAACATCTGGTATAATCCCAATATCAATCTCCTTTATGGATAATCTTGCGTCCTGCGATGCAAATCTTATAGATGTCGCAGTTAATAAATCCACCACTAGCCCATATGCAGTACCATGAATCACTCCAATGATCGGGATCTTTGATAATATACCTTCTCTTATACTATTTTGAATAACCTTCAAAGGACTATTGTTTGGTGGATAATTATGATCAATAATATCTGGAATCATTTTGGATGCTGTTTTCAAGTTTATACCCGCAGATAAACTTTTCCCAACACCGCTTAAAACAATAACTTTTACGCCCTCTTGTTGATTCAGTTCTTTGATTATCGAACCATATTGAACCCAGGTTCTAGTTTAGGTATTAGCCAGTGTCAAGTAGAATTGGAATCCGAGACATATACTCACTCTTCAGCAAAGCTATTGCAAACTTTTGGTCTGTTTATTTGAAGATGTACAACACCTTCATCAAGATATGTGATTACAAAATGGCTATAATGATTCTCTTTAAGTGGCATCTCTGATACGACATTGGACTTTACTCTATGGGAAGACCAACTAAGGAATTCAGACAACAGAGTCCTTTTTATACCACAGCATAACCAATTTTTGTGGAGAAGTTGGACAACCTATTCCTATTCATCATCCCTTGTTCAATGCCTTGGTGTATAAATCAAAACGCTAAAGTTACCATCAAAGAACCTAAATGATGGGTAATAGACCGAAAATTTGTTGCTGTAAACCTTCTTTACTTTTAAGCTCATAGCCAAATACGTGTACTAATACCAAGTAAATGTACCTTTTTGTCTGGTTTCTGAAGATCAATTGAACTTAGATTGGGAAAGACGAAGTTAAACAAGAAAATGGAGCATTTGGAGAAACCATTGGATATATACGATATATCGGGTTTCGGGGAGTTACAAGCATGAACACGTAAACAGTGTGTATCTTGGATATCTCTCTAGCGAGCTAATAAACGAATATGTGTTACCTATTCACCTCAGTAGGGTCTTGAAATGTATCCTTTGTTGAGGATTTGCATAGGTATCAGGAGTGCATAACTTGGTTGCCTCATAAATTTGTGCTGAATAATGGATCACCAATTTTTCAAATCCCAAGCGAACAAAGCAAAGGACATTTAATACATTCGCAGATCACAAGTTGAGGCTCGTACTCTGTGAGTTACAACAAGTGAATTTGCAATTCACTGTAAAACAAGCATCACAAATACCTCTCAAGAGTCTTAGCTCACCGATGGATCATGATTTTTTACTAAACAAGGAATCCAGATCATCTCAGATTTCAGTAATCTGAACACCATATGATCAACCCAGAACCAGTACATTTTAGCTCAAGAATGACCATATTGCACCCTAGTACTTATGCACTTCTCTTCAATGGTACAATACTACTAAAGCTGTCACAAAAACTCCACAAAATGAAGATATAAAGATATCCATCATACAGTGCCCCTCTACAAATTTACAAATAATAGTAGACTGTCTGCAAATTCACGTGGGTTTCTGTGGGAGTGTGGCCGAGTGGTTAAGGCGCCCGCTTCAGGTACAGTTTCCAAATCTTTGGGAGCCAAAGCCAGAATATGCAGGTCTCTTTTAAGAGGCGCGAGTTCGAACCTCGTCACTTCCATAATACCACCAAAAACAAATTTTTGAGATTATGGTATAACAATGAGACGAAAACATTGTCGAGGTGATGAAACTAAGTAGTATAGATCTTATAATTCTTTTTTTTTAATTTGTATCCTACTTACTAACTACTCTTCTACAAAATGGATTCATTGGTCTCTATTATATTACATGTATACTTACTGAGGCTTAGCTTTTGGACCCCAATTCTTTGTTGGGTTCTCTTGATATCTGACAATTTTCAATCTTCTTAGTTTTTCCACTTTCCCACTTAATTCATTTTGGTCAAATTTAACTTCTTTATCTTTGATAGAGATTGATTCATTAGTTAATATTTTATAACCGGCTGTATTTGGATTTAGTTTATTAACATCATTTGGTGCTTTTTGTTTGATATATTCTTTGAAGACGGTCCATATAGTTTCCCAGTTTGCGTTTGTCTTTATAGCTGATGGAGCTGCATGTGTCAAGGAGGCTTCGTACCCCAAATTACCCAGCCCGGCGATGATAACTTTCAAAGGTGGGACTTGACATTTAACTATACTTGCAACTTTTTCAGGTTTGAAATAGAAAGGTTCATCAACTTCATTCTGTGCTAAAGTCAACATACCTTCAATTCTTTTTCTTGTTCCATAAGTATCATCGTCTAGTTGATTTTTATTGATATCAAGAACTTTTTGTATAAATTCTCTATTATGTAGCGGACCTGAATACATTGGACCTGCTAAATGATTTGTAAATGAACAGAATGGACAATGTGGCCCCACTGGTGGGCCTTGACTTTGACTGTATTTCCCCGTTCCATTTTCCCTAACGGTATGTCTTCCCAGAGGCTGATTATGATGAGCGCCACAACCTGAACAGACGTACGAAATCATTGTTTTGGATGCTAAATTTTTAACTTCTATTGGTGATGTTTTAACTCTGATGAAAATTCTAACATAAAAATCAATTGATAGTGACAATAGCGGCTCAATGGTTTTCTTGTACTTGGCAGCTGTGTTACCAATCATATGTAAAACTAGTCTCAATGCACTTTCATGAACTGCATCACCTGTAAGATTTGTACCACCGTATAATGCAAAGCATTTTTCTGGGTATCCATTACCAGCCAGCACGGCTAAATCGGTGCATGTTACTAGCAGCAGCCCATCGTTTGCAATGTTTTGGATGGCAGCATCGATGAACGGGGTAGCAGTTCCATAAGGATCAAGATCAATAACGTTAAAAAATCTGTTTTTAGCCTTTGATTCATACATATAGGCATTTGCATCACCTTTATTAGATTTTAGGATCGAGCCAACTTTATTGTACTCAATGTTTCTGTTGATTGAATTAACAGCTTCTTGGCTGAAATCATTGGCAACTATACTTTTAACATTTGGAATTTCTTTAGCGTATCTAATAGCTCTAAGACCTGTTGCAGATAAAGCTTCCAAGATGTGTATAAATGGCTTAGTTTCACCGGAATCTGGTTCATCACTATCTAGCTTTCTCTTCTTGTTTACAGACTTGGCACCGTATAGCTCAGACCAGGCTCTAATTGAAGCTGTACTCAAATCTCTATTGAACTGTTGAACAGGATTATAAAACACATCTTCCTTCTTTGGGAAGAGAATCTCAGCTTTACCTTCTTTGACAATGTTGAAATCTTCTGGATTAACTTCGCTCATAATGCTCCTAACTCTCCAAAAAGACCTAACTGATCTCAAAATATTCATATATATCCCACAAGGTAAGCAGGAAACTGTTCATGATAAGTGTCAAACAGTTATAAACTCTGAAAGAAAAAATTTCTATGAGCGATGAGGAACGAATTGGTAAGGGCAGTATATAAACAATATACTCTGATCTAATTCAAATAAAGACTTTTGAGGGGCAGTAATGTTTATATTTACTAGCAAAAAGCTAATGAATATCTCAATGCTAAATCTATCCTTCCACCTCATCTCATACCACTACACCAACCACTTTACGCCCTCTTCCAGCTCACAGTTCTCCGAAGCTATGAAGAATTCGCGAAAGCTTCCGCGAATTCCTTAGTTATTACCACAAAGTTTATGAATTGCCCTTTCTCCATATATACAAGTGCTTAGATACAGAAGAGGCATACCAGGTATAAGGCGCAGAGTAGAATGATATGAGTGAAATTGGAGAGACAATTGCCCAAAGTATACCGCAGGATACGTTCATCCCACAAGAGGGTATAGATGCTCCATATACACGACAGGGAAGAGACCCAATACTGGACCAGATACTAAATGAAGATGAACAAGTTGCAGAGGAGGATGATTCAGGTGATGACTACGATGATGAATACGCATATGAATACGACTCGGATGATAGCCTGGATGACGAGTTGAAGCTGATCAATGCTCAGTTGCAATGGGAGGAGTCTTTGGAACAGCTGAAAACATTGGCTGGCTGGGTTATATTACCGCTCATTGGGAAAATGTTGGGAAGAAGGTTTGCAGGATTTGGTGAGTATTGACCAATTTTATTGCCTCTTGCCAAATTGAAAGACTAACTGAATCGATTATAGTGTGGAGGAAGATTATGGATACTTTTTACAAGTGAATACATGTGATTATGAGATTCATATATTTGGGTATATCGTTAAGTTTTCAAGTGCTAGTAAATACTCGACATGGTCGATTCAGCCCTTTGTTGAATCAAGGCATGGTACGGCTTCAAAATTCTAGAGGATATATTCTTTGTCAAGATATCGTCAATCAGCTTGATCTCGATCTTGCTTATCCCGTTATATGAAGATTGCAGCACCTCTATGATTTTGGATAGTTTCAAAATGAGTAGTTTGATGATAGTCTTCATCAGCAAAGTTGCGTCTATATGTTTCTTTGGATTGTCTTCGTCTTCTTCATGGTGTATCGTTTCTTGATTACTATCTATTGTATGTAAATCATTTACACCAAACTCTTGAATATCCTTGGGCAATATATTGTGTCCGCTTAACAGCCTCGTTAACGATTCGTTGAATTTGTATAGCTCCACAGTCAATTCTTTGCCATTCAACGAGCTCCCGAGGTTCAGCCCTATTTCATATATATCATTTGAAAGGCTAAGGGGAATGTCGTCCTGTTAGTCTACCCACTTATATAAAAGCACAAGAGATAACTCACCTTCTAGCAAAATCCTCATTCACCAGTCTCACGTCATCCTGGCTGAATTTCACAACATTGATATACCATATGTCTCTATCCTGTCTGTTTACCCAAATACTGTTAGTAATACACTCTCCACTCCACATATCAAGCAGATCCAGTTGACTACTCACAAATCGTAAATATACTTCAACTTAAGCAAAGTTTTCCGTATTTTCGAGCTATAGTCTCTATTTCTTGATTCTTCAGTCATCTTCGATGGTTCTCCTCGAGCCAACAAGAACTTTCTCAACGCTTTAAAGTGTTAAATTCCATTCAAATTTGGTACCTGAATTTTCACAATTTTTTTTTTGCTTTCAAGATGAATTTTGATACGAAAATTGATAATCAAGAAAAATTCCGAAAACCGTCAAAACCTCAAAATGGCAATTTAGTATGCTTTGATATTGTGATTGTTACAAGTATTGTTCAGTTGGTAGTCAGTGATAAAAGATCATTCGGGGGCACTGAGGATGATCGTGATTGAACTTTTCTTGTTTTTGGTTCTCCCGTTGCTTATACTGGGTCTTCTCGGGATTCTATACTGGTGAGTATTAAATAGTCTGAGATCAATGAACACCAAATGCTAACCCAACTTGTATAGGAGAAATGAAGATCAAGTCAACGCATGGTTTAGTAAGAAAACCCATTTGATAGTACAGAAAGAAGAAGAAATTTTCGGTGGGAAATTGTTCAAATCTTTCAAATGGCTTATAGGATGGAGTGTACCGGTGTTATATGTTATTCTTTTCTACAAACTAGTTGAATTTTTCTATTCAAAAGTGTATCACAAGATTGAAAACCCAAATCATTGGATATACAACTCATTATTAGGGATAATGTTACTTTCAATGGTCATTTCTGTGTATTCCAAGCCAGAGCAATTAACTGCTGATAACAGTCGGTATTACAATTCTATATACAAGAACAACAATTTGATCTTTTTTAACGATCAAAAATGCACAACTTGTAAGCTGTTGAAACCTGCCAGGTCCAAGCATTGCAAGACATGTGATGTGTGCATTGTGCTATTTGATCATCATTGTATTTGGATCAACAACTGTGTTGGGAAAGGGAATTATAAATGGTTTTATCTTTTTTTAATCATGAATGTCATTGTACTAACATATGCTGCAATTATAAGTATCAATTTGATAAACAAAATCACCAAGGAGGAGCAAATAAGCTATCTTGAATTTGATTCTTTCAGTAACGAGTTGATTTTGCTTTTGATCACTGGATTACTGGACATTGTGGTCACTTGGTTCACATTTGAAAGTTTTAAACTTGTTTATTATGGAATGACAACAAATGAACAACAAAAATGGTTTAACGTTCATAGCTTGGTCCATTCAAATGAACTATACACTGATAACCATGGTCAGTTTTTCGAATATTTACCAGACGATGACGTGTTTTTAGGTATGAACATGAAAGACAATAGACCAGTCCCTGTACAAAAGAGTCAACTGAGTATAGTCAGATCAACTGAAGAATTGAATAACATTTATGATTTGGGATTTTGGGGAAATTTGAAACAACGTCTATCATAGTCCCAACCTTTTCTTGAGAAGTTGAGATACTTCGATCTTGAGAACTGTTCTTTGGGACTGTGAACGTGATTGTGGTTGTTGTGCTGCTAATGTTACATCTTGAGGCTCGGATGAAGAAGATGTATTTGAAGATGTGAACCTAGAGCTTAGCAGTGATGTTGCAGCATTCTTAGATAACGGTAGTGCATTTGAATGAGCCAATCTGTACTGTGGTGTGTAATCTTCTGGCAGTGCCAATTCAGTTTTGGGTATGGCTGGCCTTGACTTCTTGATAAATGATTTGTATATAGCATCTGTTATCTGGCTATCAGGTGTAGTGTGTTTATTCATAAGTTTTGGTATATTTTTTTGAAATTTCATCTTTGAATCCACAGATTTAAGCTTGAAGTCCAACTCAGGAGTAGTTTCAGTCTCCTCGTCTTCATAATGATACGCTAGCTTGACCTTGGCCCTTTTCGGTTTCTTCTCTGTAGCATTACCACCACTGGGTACACCAGTATCTGTGACTTGTTCATATCCTCTCAGTTGTATATCCAGCCCACCTGCCAGGTCTTTATAGTTAGAGACAAGCTTCATATGGCCAAACTCACTAACAAGATCCTCATCATCCTGGAACTCTCGTTTATCTTGCTTCCCAAACTCATATCTCTTATTCCTAGAAGATCTAAAAGCCTTGGACCTAAAAGTTTCATCACTCTCCTCATCAAAACTCCTATGGACCCCATCCCATTTCACAGCTGTCCCCAAAGAACCCCTTTGCTTCTTGAACCTAGACATTCTCAGAGCCCATGGGAATCTAAACCACACAGTGCAATTCAATCAACCTAGTTTTATTGTATCCTATTCAAATATCAACAAACAATCGTTGTCTCTAAATACCCGAAGCTATAAAAAAAAAAACTGGCACAAAAATTTTCAACCGAGACAACTTCAGAAGCTTTAGAGACCCACTAAACCAATCACCAACTTCCCAATTAATACAGTTTGAAATGCATATAATACGAACATTGGTGAAGGCCAATAAAGATATAAAGCTTCTGTGGCTTAGTGTTTTCCTGCGATTGATGGCGTACGGAGCCAGTAATATCGTATTGGTGTTGTACCTCAAGGCACTGGGAATTTCCGAGAGTTTTATTGGTATATTCATGACTTTGACCTTGATTGGGGATACAGGCTTATCATATCTACTGACATGGTACGCCGATGGGATAGGGAGACGTTATGTGATGATTGTAGGCTGCTTTGCAATGATTTGTTCCGGTTTGGTATTTGCCAATTTTGATCAATTTGCCGTATTGTTACTAGCTGCTATATTTGGGGTCATCAGCCCTAGCGGTGACGAAGTTGGTCCTTTCAAATCCATTGAAGAGTCCACAATGGCTCATTTGACAGTGCATAAGGATAGACCTGATGTGTACGCCCTGCATTGGTTGTTGGGTACTGCTGGTGCTTCAATTGGTGCTTTGGTTACTGGTATACTGGTGGAGAAATGCCTGGACAGCGGATACACAAATATCGAAGCTTATCGTGTTATATTCTATATCTATGCGTTTATTGGGCTATTGAAACTGGCACTGATGCTTTTCCTAAGTGATAACTGTGAACTAAACGGATCAAATTCTCATAAGCAATTGCAAAATGATGAAGATGCACCATTGTTATCCAATGAAGTCGCTTCAGACCGTGATAATGAACAAGAAGAGTCCTCAAAGACATCTGGGTTATCAAAAGAGACTATCAGTGTTTTGATAAGGCTTTTAAGTGTTTTCATGCTCGATTCATTCGGATCTGGATTCATGAGTAGTGCATGGGTGGTTTACTATTTTAAAACCCAATTTTTAATCGCTTCAACTACACTAGGTGTGCTGTTTTTCCTAACAAACATTGTCAATTCGATATCTGCGTTGCCATCGTCAGTACTAGCCAAAAAACTAGGACCAATCAAGGCAACATTGGCAGTTCAAATTCCAAGTGCAATTTTTCTAATAATAACACCATTCATGAAACAATTCTTAGGAGCTGCATTATTCACAATCTTGTTCTATTCAACTAGCGCAATGGATGTTGTTCCAAGACAAGTTCTACTGACAGGATTGATAAGACCTGAAGAATTGACCAGATGTATGGGTATTGTTAATATTGGTAAGACTTTTGCCAGGTGCGTCGGTCCTATAGTGACGGGGAAATTAGCTTCACATGATAAACTATGGATATCGTTTTTAATAAGTGGTGGCTTGATTCTTGGTGCTGACTCTCTACTGGCTCTATTGTTCTTTGGTATTGATGAGAAAATTTTGGAAACACATTCATGAATAGTGTGACTAAATTGAAAGTAATGAAATAATGACTATAAAATGTATATAAATAGCTAGCTATACTCAAAAACTATGCAACTAGCTTTAGAGGGAACAAAAGGATGTAGACTACAAACACAAGACTCTTTTATCGATCGCTACCTAAAATAACACAGTTGACTATAGATGCAAAACCCTTCTGCATCAGCTGTTAGTTATTTCCCTTACTATATGGTTGCAACTACTCAACAACCAACCAACCCGGTTATCACCAGCGTCACCCTACAATGCTTCACGGACGATCCTGGCTTATGCAGGGTCCTTCAAGATTGTCTCGCACAGCCATCTACTGGTACAAAATGAACAGAACTGATTAGTTCCAAACCCAAAGAGAAACACACACTAATGAACCAGTACAGTACAACGTCTCATCGTTTTAGCAGTGCACTCTTTAAGATAAGCTAAGCTTTCTACTAAGAATTCATCTTGGCTTTGTAACTCTCTTGCTCTTTGGCTTAATCTCCACGAGGTCTTTGATTCTAGGCTGAAGCAAAGAAAGTGCTGCACGGGCTCTTGGCAGGAAGTTACGCTTGTTCCCGGCAGGCATCTGTGTAGAAGGAGCTCAGCCTAGCTGTAGAGAGCACTTCCAGCAACCTTCAATAGAGAGCTAGGCAGAACTAGGCAGAGCTAGGCAGAGCTAGGCAGAGCTGGGCAGGCAAAAATTATTAAAAAACATTACATAAGCAGTCACAAACAATTAAGATTTTCGCATAATAAAAAAAAAACAGATATTTGAATTTTAGAGATTCAGCTTAACAGTTTTTATTATCCTTTGTAATAGAGGACAAGAGATAGAATGGCTGTATGGGAGCATTTGAGAGTATGTATTATCACCTGTGTGTGTGGGAAGTGTCCACTTTCTGCACTTCATGCACCGATTCCAGGGTTTAAATAGGTCCAGTCATTAACACCTTTATAAGGTTGATAAAGCTCATATTGCTTATGCAGTGGTGGGTGTATTCTCAGCGGTGTTTTCACTTATTTCTCTCTTTGTGAAAGAGAAGTTATATATAGGTGAAGCCACTGTTGCAGCTATTGTTGGTTTAATCGTTGGACCTCACTGTCTTAATTGGTTTGCACCAACAACCTGGGGGAACACTGATTATATCACTTTAGAACTATCAAGAATTGTGCTATGTTTACAAATCTTTGCAGTCGCTGTGGAACTTCCCAAGAAATATATGCTAAAGCACTGGCTGTCAGTGACCATGTTATTAGTGCCCGTCATGACCGCTGGCTGGTTGATTGTGGGATTGTTCATTTGGATCGTTATTCCAGGATTAAATTTCGCTGAAAGTTTAGTTGTATCAGCTTGTGTCACCGCAACTGATCCAGTCTTGGCTGCTGCCGTTGTTGGTAAAGGTAAATTTGCTAGAAGGGTTCCAGGTCATTTGAGAAACTTATTAACCGCAGAATCTGGTTGTAATGATGGTATGGCTTTCCCTTTCATTTATCTAGGTATCAACTTGGTCATCCACGCAGGTAACGCTAAAGAAATCGTGAAAGATTGGATCTGTGTTACAATCTTGTATGAATGTATATTTGGTTGTATCTTAGGTGCTTTCATAGGTTGGGTTGGTAGACGCTCAATCAAGTTTGCCCATAACGCTGGATTAATTGATAGAGAATCTTTCTTAGCATTTTATGTTGTCTTAGCATTTGCCTGTGCTGGGTTTGGTTCAATGTTGGGAACTGACGATTTATTGGTTTCATTCGCAGCAGGTACAGCTTTCTCATGGGATGGTTGGTTTGCCAAAAGAACTGAAGAATCTCATGTTTCTACAGTGATTGATTTATTATTAAATTTGGCATACTTTGTCTATTTTGGTGCAATTATTCCATGGCCACAATATAACAATGGGGAATTGGGCCTTGACGCCTGGAGATTAGTTGTAATTGCAATCGTCATTATATTTTTAAGAAGATTACCTGCGGTATTGGCATTGAAGCCTTTCATACCCGATGTGAAAACTTGGAGAGAAGCTTTTTTCGTTGGTCATTTCGGGCCAATTGGTGTTGGTGCTGTCTTTGCTGCAATTTTAACAAGAGGTGATCTAGAAGGTGCACACACTACAGAAGCAACTCCATTAGCTCATTTACCAAGCGAAGGCTCAGAAAATTATCAACTAATCGCTGTGATTTGGCCAATTGTTACATTTGTCATTATAACTTCAATTATTGTTCATGGTTCCTCTGTTGCTGTTATAACATTGGGTAAACATTTAAACACTATGGCCATTTCAATGTCTTTCACTACGACTCAAGGAAATCAAAACTCAAGCTCTTGGATGTCACGTTTGCCAGAACTCAAAACAAATGGACGTTCTTTTTCATTGCATCGTATTGATACAATGGCTCCATCAGCTTATTCTGCTAGTATCTCAGGCGCTGACGGTGGTCAATTATCTCAAGCACCAACTGTGGAAACTAGTGGTATCCCAGCAAGACCAGCAGGTGGTATGGATAGAAGAAAAAAGAAGAGTAAAAAGGGCAAAAAACAGAGAGGCCGTCTGCACAAGCTTCATTCTCATCATGGCGAAGCCGAAATTGATACAACCGCAGCTGATACTGAAAAACTACAACGTGAAAGAGAAGCTAAAGCAGCAGCATTTGCTCTTGGTGGCCCAAGAAAAGAAGAACAAGAAGAAAGTAGCTCATCACCTGATGATAGTTTTGTTCATCAAGGTATTACACCTGCTAATACTTACAGTGAAAAGATTCCATGGCCAACAACAGGAAATGACGAAGAAGCTCAGCTGGGCTCTCCTGATAGATTTAACGAAAGTCCAGAAAGTGATGAAAAACAAAATTCTTCAGAAACTTCTGAGCATAATTTGGGTGCTGGTGAAGATTATGAAAGAAATAGAAGACCAAGTGCTGCTTATACCGAAGGTAACCAATTGATCATTGAAGATCAACATGGTGAAATTTTGGATCAAGCAAATATGGATGTTCCTGATAGACTAAAGAAGAAGGAGACTGAAAGATCTAAGAAGAGTTCTTTGAGACGTTCTAAGAGCCCTGCATCTTCATTGAATTCAATCACTAGAAAATCTTCATCAATCCTTGAGCGTGTTAGCTCTAACCATAGGGACCGTCCAAAATACACTGCTTATAAACTAGATAATCAATTGGTTATCGAAAATGAAGATGGTGAAATTTTGAGAAGATACAAAATCAATCATCACAAGACTGTCCAACAAAAGGTAAGATCAGATTCAGTAGCTGGTGGGATCGGTAAGGCCTTATCAGCCGTGGGTATCAAATCGAATCTGGGGAAAACTAAACAACAGGTTCCATTTGGGGATTCGAATATAGGAATTGAAGATCATTTACAACTGGAACCATTGGAACAACCAGAACCGGCTCATGCCAATGATGATAATATCCATGAAGAAGTTGACAGTGACCTTGAAGAAATGTCAACAGAAGAAGATGAATCAAGCAGTGAAGATGAAGACTCAGAAGCTGAAGAAAGTGACGATAGTGAAGAAGACGAACCAAGAACTTCAGGTGCCGGTGCAGGAGATCAGGAAGAGACAGTAGCTGAAAGAGATAGAAGACTGGCAGCTATAGGTCAAGTCGATGCGCCAAGAGATGAATCTGATGAAGAAGAATTCGTACCAACACAGCGTGTTCAAAACGCTCCACAAGCCCAACAAACTGTTCGTTCAAGTGTTAACCAAAGTCAGCAAGAACAACCACAAGGATCCAAAAACGTACTAAAGGAGCTCGGTCGTGGATTTAAGAAACATCATACAAGTTCAGCATCTAATTCACAACAACCCGGTGCCGAAGCTGCACCAACTAGTAGCATTAAATTCAAAGAACCATCAAGACAAAAATGATTTAGATAATAATTAATACCAATACCCGAGTTCAGATCGGCTCTACAATATTTTCAGTTTTGTTACAATTCCAATTTGTTTTGTTTTAATTCATTCCCTTTTGTGTTTCAAATATGTGTATGTTCGTTATATAATTTCAACAACTTTATGGCATAACAAATATTTAGTTAGAATTCTAGAAGTATACGTAGAGACAAAATAGTGATCTTTCCGGTAGCGTCAACCACAAGCTTGTATTAGTGTTGGTATTTTAAAGTAATGACTTATGTCACGAATTGTAGTATCTTCCTGTATCACCTTGGTAATAGAATCTCAAGAGACAGTAGTCTTCACAAATAACTACTACACTAGAATCTACACAGCAGTGATAACTGCTATAAACTTATAAGTATGTAGTGTTGAGTCGCTAGTAGTAGTGTGTAGATTTTACCTTCCGAATTAGGCAGTCAAGGAAAGCCTAAGTGTATACCAAAAAACTAATAATTCTACACGAGAATAATGTTTAGAGCTAATGAAAGATTAATCATAATAAAGTAGTAAGTTAAAAAGCAGGAATTGGTCATTTAGAAATGGATCGAAGGGCATCAGATAATGAGGTACCTCTTCCGAATTTGTTTCCTAGAATCGATCGGTTTCCTAAATATAACGGTAAAAGAGATGAAGATATCGAATTAGTTGATATTGATTACGCAGATGGGGCAGATTCAATAACTAGTGATGAGATACGACAAAAGATCGAAAAGTTTCAAGCAGAACAATGGGAGAATAAGACGAATGACAAGTTCTTCTTCACAAAGATGTTTGACAGAGGTGACAGTTTCGAAGGAGGTGAGGCATATTCAGATTTTGATAGATATAACAGAATGGTACAGAAAGAAGCATCACTTGAAGCTAAGACGAAAAAAGTGTTAAATGATATGCAAAATAATAGTCTGAAAGTCACAAAGAACGTTGGAGATCAATATGACGCTGGTAACGAGACTCCACCTACCAAAAACAAACATAGATTCAAAGCATACGAAAAAAGAATGAAACATAATAGACAGAATTCTAACGGAAGACCATATTTTTATAGACAAGAATCGATGGGGTCAAACAGAACTGAGGTCGTTGATCTCTCCAAGATGGACCTTGCCCACTCTATGTTTGAAAACAACGGAGGCGGAATGAACGATAATGAGAATAATGGTTATCATGGAAATTACAATGGTAAATATCATTTACAAAGGAAACTTACGAAGCACCAGATTCAAATGGTTGCACTTGGTGGTACACTTGGTGTTGGTTTGTTTCTTGGCTCAGGTAAGGCATTTTCCATTGGAGGGCCCCTAGGCTGCTTTTTGGGATTCTTTATATCAGGCTCAATTGTCTTAGCTACCATGCTATCATTTGCAGAAATGTCAACGCTTATACCCACGACTTCAAGTATTTCAGGTTTAGCCTCAAGATTCGTTGAAGATGCATTTGGGTTTGCTCTTGGATGGTGCTATTGGCTCTCATTTACCATTGCCATGCCTAGCGAAGTGTGTGCTGCTACGATCATGTTAAGTTATTATCAAAACTTACAAATGCCGAGTGCTTCAACTGCTGGATTTGTGACACTGTTTCTATTTGCAATATTGTCCGTGAATCTATTTGATGTTAGAGTCTATGGAAATATTGAATACTGTATCAGCTTGTTCAAAGTTCTGATCACTGTGGCGTTGATGATATCTATGATTGTTGTTAATGCCAAAGAGCATTATGGGTTTAGGTATTGGAACTCAAGTGAGTCGACAGAAGTTGCCACTTATGGCCCCTTCAGACCTACTTTCGACTTGAACGATATCGGGACAGGATCAAAAGATGGTATTGGTGGATCACTGGGTCGATTATTAGGAGTTATCTCATCCACCTTGATCTCATCATATGCTTATACAGGTAGTGAAATTGGGTTTGTTGCATCAATGGAATGTAGAAATCCAAGAAAGGCCTTGCCATCAGTCACAAAGAGAGTATTCGGAAGAATTACAATTCTTTACTTACTCTCAATCTTCCTTGTCGGGTTAAATTTTTATTCTGGTGATCCTAGATTGCTTAGATATTACACACCGGATACAGATAGAGCTCCATTACCTTCGAAGTTTTTGGAAAAATTGAATCTTCAATGTACACCTTTCTCGATGATTGGAAATTATGAGAACGGTAATCAAAGTCCCTGGATAATTGCGTTACAGAGTTCAGGTCTTTGTACGTACTCGTCTGTTGTGAATTGCATTTTTGTTGTATTTGCAGTCTCTGCCGGATCCTCACATTTATATGTGTCGAGCCGGACTCTATACTCAATGGCAACGCAACGTAAGGCACTGCCAATTTTTGCAAGATGTACCAAATCCGGTGTCCCTTATGTTTCTGTTTTATTTTCTGGTGCTTTTGGCCTTTTGGCTTATTTGTCGGTAGATAATAAAGCACTAGATGTTTTCCAAGATTTTGCTAGTATTTCATCTGCAACTGCCATGCTGATGTGGTCTGGAATGTGCTTATCGTTTTTGAGATTCTATTATGGATTGAAGCTGAGGCCTGATATCATTTCAAGACGTGATCCATCGTATCCGTACAGGTCACCATTCCAACCGTTTTTGGCAATTTATGGATTGGTCGGGTCTCTGTTGATTGTTATATTGATGGGGTTTGTAGTATTTTTGAAAGATTCGTGGGATACAAAGACTTTTTTCACGTCTTATGGTGCACTGATGCTTTTCACTGTGTGCTTCATTAGCTATAAGATCTTTGGAAGCTCGAGAATCCATAGACTTGACCAATTAGATTTGGATTCCGGAAGACGTGAAATGGATAGAATTATCTGGGATGAAGATAAATATTATACAAGTTCGTTCGCAGAGTTGTTCAGAAAATGTATAGGGTGGTTGGCATAGCTGCCTCTAATTATGTATTGATGATTAATGACGTTTCTATAACACAAATATCCTGTTTTTGTTGCCGTAGACTATTTCATTATAATATCTATACAAAATTAGTTGAACTTTTTTTGAATCAAGTCCAGTAATTTTGGGAATATAATATCTGATGTTTCACCTTCAACCGAATGCAAAATGCCTAATTTCTTATAGTGTGCCTTCAGTGGATCCACCGTCTCGTTATAAGCGTTCAATCTTTCTTGGAAAACCTCAGCATTATCATCCGGTCTTTTGCTTAATGGTTCACCGGTAACGTCATCGACACCAAATTGTTTGGGTGGGTTGTACTGCAAATTGTAGATTCTCCCTGAAGGGACATGAACCCATCTATTCTCTATTCTCTCTAGGATAACTCTTTCTGGTACTTTAAGCTCAATAACCAAGTTTAAGTCAGCTGCACTTTTGGCCAAATCTTCATCCAAAATCTTCGCTTGAGGTAAGGTTCTCGGGAATCCATCCAATAGCCATGAAGAATCTTTGTTCAATAAGTTTTTAGCTTTCAACTCGTTTATGACTAGTCCACTGATCACAAAGTCTGGGAGCAGTTGCCCTTTAGCGATGATGTCTTGTGCGTATTTACCAACATCTGTTTTGTTTTGGATCTCTTTTCTTAATAAATCCCCCGAACTAATTGGGGTAAGCCCGGTGAAGTGTTTCAAAAGCTTAGAGGTTTGGGTACCTTTACCAGCTCCTGGGGCACCAAGTAGCAATAGCCTTAGAGGGCTTAACGGTAGTGTCATTTGGCAATGATATACTATTATTGAGAGTGTAATTGAGTATGTTCCTGGGGTTTGTTTCAAAGGGCTCTCGGTTTTGTCTACAGCACTTCAGTTTCTTCGGTTTACCGTTATTTTGATAAGGCCAAAAGGAGCTCGGGAATCTGCGCCATACATTTGTGGTGGAGCTCGAGATACAATAGCCAAAATCCTTTGACTACAGCGTATGGTACCCACTCTTACCCTATAGCGATGCTTTATTGGCTATATAAGCATTATATTAGCCATCTCTCCAATGAATTAGATAATCGTTTTCGTAATTGTGTCTCAGGTTGAGTTAGTTTGTTTTCTACAAGTACTACAAGTACTACAAGTGCTATTCTATTACAGTGACGGCTAATTGATCGACAATAAAAGAGAGTAACAATGAGAGCTGTCTGACTCTTTATAACATTGACTGCTTAACTAATATCTACGAAGATTTGACATATCATCATTACTTTGTATACTTATCTGATCTAAAAACACCCTTTCAATGCTTCTATGCTATTAACGTTCCATGGTGAAATAAAAAGACTTCTTTGAATATCATGTAATTCACCAGACTGCAGGTAAGCTTCACTGAGCTCTAAAGCATTAACCTTACCATTGGATGCAATTGTCAACGAGATCTTGGAGTCTAATTTTTTCCAAATTGTTAAATCATCGGGGAAAAAGAATGCAGATTTTTGCCATACGGATAGTTGATTTTCTTTCAGCTTCTCACTGATACGTGATACCAAATATGGGACATTTCTGAACTTGTCGTTAATCAACTCTGTCAAAGGTAATGATTCCAGTTCACTTTTGATGATAACCAAATAATCTTCCAAGTTTTCAATGAACGATATAGCACCAATCACTAAAGTGACCAATAGAGAAGATCCCGCAGTTTCAATGTTATGGAACAGCTCATCCAACGCTGCTTGTTTAGTTTCCTCGGTGTCGTATATGTACAAGATTTGGGCAATCAAAACAACTGATCTCTTTGCATCGTTCGACAGTGATAAAATCGTTTTGAATTCTTCTAATGCAGCATCAAAGTTATCTAAAAAGAAGTAGGCAAGACCTAGAACAGTTCTTGATGAAATAACAGTCTTATCATCTTCAGTCAGTTCCAAACATTCTCGTGAAGCTTCAATTGCATTTTCGAAATTTTCAACACCTAATGAAAATCTGGCATACTGAGCTTTAATTCTAGCAAAGTCGAGTAGCACTTCCTCATTTTCTGACTCTTCGTATGCTTTTTCTAACAACGACAAGAGTTGTGTGGAAATTTCAAGACCTAGTTCGTAATCATTCAACTTTTCAAGTATGAGACAGGTGATTGAAAGGCCGAAAGGATCTAACGGATAATGTTTCAAGTATTGTAACATACCTTGGCTAGCAGATGATAGTTCTTGCACTGCTTCAACATCTTGTATGTCATCACCATGGCCAATTCTTTTCAAGCAAACATTCAAACCATACAAGAGTTGTGCAACTGGAGATCTACCATTTGACAAGATGAAAGCATGTGTGAACAGATTGGAAGCAGCGACAAAATCGCCTTCAGCTTTGGCAGCCAAAGCATGCCCTAGCCATGATATAGGCTCACTTGGTGCTAAACTTTGACCTTTTCTATAAGATTCAACGGCCAAATCAGAATCATCATATCTCAAATATAACAGTGCTAAATTTGACCAGATCTCAACATTTTTTGGATCTATCGAAGTACTCTTGATGAAACAATGTTGAGCAACACGAGGGTTGACACTAATTGAAGCTAAGCCTAAGGCAACCCATGCCTCTGCATAATTTGATTGTAGTTTGATAGCTTCTTTCAATGAAGTTATCGCGTCATCTCTGTATGCAGTGTTTTGGGTTTTGAGGTATGAGATTAATTGTGCCAAACCCAAATTATAATGACTTGATGACTTCAAAGGTCTGGAAGTAAAATTCAAGCTCAATGCTGCCTTATTAGCGGAAACTAAAAATAAAGAGACTAATTCCACCCATTTCTCAGACTCGACATAATGCGAAACAAGCCCTTCATCAATGTCAAAATTGGCTTTTGCAAACATATGGGATAATACTTCATATGGGAAAAGATGAATTTTTGATTGAACAACTAAATAGATTTTTACCAAATCACTAGTTGTTTTCCAAAATGTTAGAGATTGATTATTACCCTTTGGACCAATATTGATAGCTTTCTCTACAAGACCAATAGCCTTTCCGAAAAATCCCCGAGTGATTGCTTCATTAGCATATTGGTATAATGCATCATAAACACCAGCAATGATACATTCTTCATCAGGTCTTTCTTCTAATAAACTTTCAAATAATTCAATGGCAGTATCAAACTCACTTATACGAGTTTCCACCGTGGCCAATAAATATTTAGCACTCCAATGATCGGGTTCAAGTTCCAGCGCTCTTTTGAAAACTTTAACAGCGGCTTCCAGCCTACCACATCCGTAGTAAGCTTCACCTAAACCGATCCAAGACTCAGTATCGTTCGCATTTAGACGTATAGCATTTTGGAAATATTCAACAGCTTTTGCATCGTCTTGGAGCTCCAATGATGCACAACCCAAGATTCTATATGGCCATGAGTCGTTACGTAAACGACGTTTAGAATTTTCAGATTCAATCAAACGCTTACAAAACGTTTCCGCTTGTTTCCAATCTGTGTTTGCAGTGAATTGACTGACTAAATGCCATGCTGCCGTGACTTCACTTGAGTCGATTTCAAAAGCCTTGAGGAAACATTTTGTAGCTCTTCTCTCATCGTCATAATGCTCTAAATATATTTCACCTAAAGATGTATAAGCTGGGGCATAGTTTTTCGAAGCTCTTAATGATTGCACAAGATTTTCATATGCTTTTGATAAATCTCCATCTTCTTGATCGAGTAAATAACTTTGTGCAATTTTCCAATAAACTGATGCTTTCAATTCCAAAATATATAAGCTATTACCGGTTAAATTCACCAATACTTTTTGCAACCCAGCTCTACCAGGTTTATGTTCACCTAATCTAATTTGACACCAAGATAATTCCATGGTAGCTTCGTCATTATCAGGAAATTCTCGAGAGACTTCTTCTAACAAAGTTCTAGCAAGTTGTAAATCACCTCTTTCAACTAAAATCAACCCTTTACCAATTCTTGCTCTAACATTTTGAGGTGCTTCTAGTAAGACACTGTCAAAAATTTGCAAGGCTCTTTTGAAATTTTTTGGTGCTTCATAGTAAGTTAATATGACACCATAATCCACCAAGATATCTTCTTTAGTATTTGGAAATGCAAAACCGGTATCTCTTGTCGAGGTTGCTAGTAATTGAATGGCGCTTTGGCAGTTCCCTAGCCCAGCTTCAAATAATTTAAGATGAATTTGATATGCAATGACAATTCTATAAGCTATCAAACTCGTTTTACAAGATTCAAGACCTTGTAACATCAGTGCTAGTATTTCTTCTTGTGATAGCGAGTCTGTTGTTGTATCCACTGCTAGTTGTTCCAATTCTTTTTCTTCTTGTGATAGGTCATTTTGTTGATGCTTGGATTTAGAAGCCTTGGAATCTTCTTCAGGGTCTATGGTGAAAGGCGATAAATCTGATAGCACATATGCATAAATGATTTGCCCCAAAGATTCGTTTTTGAATAATTTGAGGAAATTTTTGATGACTGATTCATCGATAGACGCCAATTCTGATAAATCTAACCAGTCAAAATATAATGACCATGCAAAAAATGAAGTATGTGCAACGAGTACAAACCCCTCGACTAAATCTTTAATCTCTTGGAACAGTTGCGGCTTTATATCGCTAGGAGCTGATTTTAAAACTTTATACTTATATTTCAAATGTTGTTCTTCAGTTTTTCTTCTTTCTTCGTCATCATTCAAAGTATTGATCAATTCTTCATATAGATGTGAAACAGGTGATTTTTCGTAATGACTCCACGATATGGCGTCTATCTTGGCTTGGTTTTTGGATCTAAGTCTTTCACGTGTTGTGTCCTTTGATACATCTGCGTTTTCTCTCTTGAGTATTATATCGAGATACTGGCGAATAACTTTTGAATATGGTTCAATTGTACCATCTGTAGCTTGGCCAAGTTTGCTATCTGGCAACAACGATCTCAAATATTCTTCATATACATCGGGTGTATTGTATTTTTTATTATAAAGTCTAATCTCCCTTATAAACTCTGATAAACCTTCTTGTAAATGTACGAGCACCTCGGCGTATTCACCTGCAAACTTGAAAAAAGCCTTGAAGTCACCGTTATCCTTGACAATCAGCTGCAACCCCTTCCAGGCATTTTGGTTATAGCGGTCTATTTCAATTGCCTTATAGTAAGCACTTTTAGCCTCATTTAGTTTCTCTAATAAGTGATAACTTTTACCAATGAAGAGATATGCAAAATAATTTGAAGGATCTATTTTCAAGGCGTCTTCAGCCAATTGGATACAATAGTCTGGATTCTCGTCTTGCAGCGCTTGCTTTGCAGCTTTTAAGTATCCCTTGACACCTGACATCACTGAGTAAATCAACTACCAGCTATGCAAAACAGCACTCAGCGCTTCAGCTCATTGATCCACAGCGTTTTGAATTTGCCGCTATAATTAAAAAAACACTAAAGGGCCGCGAAAAAAATCAGAACCAAAGTACCATAGAGATTATATAATCATTGATATGAGTATTCATCTTCATCTCTTTTGATGATTTATAAGATTACAACTTGTTGTAGTTTGAGTTGGTGGTGTTACAGTTGGGAGTACTTTAGATATGAATATAGGGGTTCAAAGTGGGTATTTAGTTTAAGCTTTAACACCTACAAATTTGATTGTGAACAATAATATATGAGTTAAAAAACAAAAATATGTTGTCATTAAATTGATATCAATATGAACAGATCTTTACCAAATCTAGAACGAGAAACTGTATCAGTATGACTGTTCAAAGAACATTCAAAATGTGAAGCAATCTATATACTTCTCCAATTTTTTCAGTGCTTTAAAGTCCACTAACCTCCTTGAATAACCATTCTACTAAAGAAAAGCTATTCAGAAGTATACGATCTGGAACCCATGTACATGGTGACTACATAGAAATCCGACATTGTGATGCAAGCAAAAGTTATGCTTATACCGAATAGCCAATTATCAAAGAAATCAAACAATATTGAGAACAATACAACGGCAGAGCCGTTTCCAATTTGTGGATTCCAAAATTTCTTCCCTGGAAACTTCAATTTGCGCGTAACTTACGTAATCCATCTTTTAAATTGTATCGCGTTTTGTTTTATAAACAACAATTAGCGCGTTTTGATGTACTATAATGATTCCTTATATAAGTTTGCAATTTGCAATTTGCAATTTGCAATTTTACTTTGTATCTTGTTACTGTTTAGTTGGTTTAGAAGCTCAGTACAGTGAAAGGAACCAACCGCCATGGCGAAAATGAAAGCTGAAGGCGCCGCTGCCGCTACACCTCGTCGTATCACGAAAAAGACCGCTTCAAATTCACAAGACAATGGTAAACTGAAGCAAAGTTCATTGATGAGTTTCTTCTCAAAATCTCAATCCTTAAAATCAAGCGCTGCTCATGAATCCAAAGGCAATGGTGTCTCAAGACCTACCTCGCAAGAATCGTTCCCATCTCCTTCATCGTCTCCCTCAAAGGATTCAGCAAATGACACTCAAATTCAATCCTCACACAATGATAAGGAAAACATTAAACCTAATGATGATGGTGATGTTCATGTTGACACGGTGAATACCACTATGGAATCATTTGAGGGGGAGGGCAACTCAGCTAATGAACATCATATGAAATTACCCGTTACGCCTGCTTCGGAATCCTCTGTTATCAAGAGACCTTTGGCTGAATCTAATAAACAACAATCAAATCCTTCATCATCGCCTGAAAAATTACCATCGAGTCCAACTAGAAGACAAAGAAAAAAAATTATTAGTTATAACGAAGAAAGTGATGACGAAGAAGAAGATGAAGTTGCAGTGTCTAAAAATCAAAGACAACGCAAAAAGCGTCGTGTTATTGCCGATGACGTTTCAGAAGATGAATTTGTTCCAGACGTTAAAAGTGAATCTGAAGATGATGCGGATGAAAAATTTGTTGTTCCTGATGATTTTGAAGAAACAAAAGATGGGTCCCCGGAAGATGAATTGGATGATGATGATGATTTCATACAAATTACAAAATCTACTAAATCAAAATCAAAACCTAAATCAGACTTATCAAACAAATTCACTTCTGCATCGTCATATAAACCAAAAGCATCAACACAAGTCATCACAAAATCACCAACACCACCAAAGGCGCAAACAAAATCACAAAAATTTACAAAGGAAAATGAAGAACGCTATCAATGGCTAGTTGATATTCGTGATGCAGATCGTAAACCAATAACAGACCCAAATTATGATCCAAGAACTCTTTATATCCCTTCATCGGCATGGGCAAAATTTACAAATTTTGAAAAACAATATTGGGAAATTAAAAGTAAAATGTGGGATTGTATAGTTTTTTTCAAAAAGGGTAAATTTTATGAATTATATGAAAAAGATGCAATGATAGCTCATAATGAATTCGATTTGAAAATCGCTGGTGGTGGTAGAGCTAATATGCAATTGGCTGGTATCCCTGAAATGTCATTTGATTTTTGGGCTACTTCATTCATTACTAAAGGTTATAAAGTTGCAAAAGTTGATCAGATCGAAACTGGGTTAGCAAAGGAAATTAGAGAGTCAAATGGCCAAGCTGCTAAAGGTAAGAAAGATGTTATTCAAAGAGAGTTGAAATGTGTTCTTACTGCAGGGACATTGACTGATGAAAGTATGTTGAGTGATGATATGGCTACTTATTGTATCGCCATCAAAGAAGAAGTCGATCCAGAAGATGAAAACGGTAAGGTTTTCGGTGTTGCCTTTATTGACACCGCAACTGGTCAAATTCAATTAACAGAATTCAAAGACGATAGCGAATGTACAAAATTAGAAACACTCGCATCACAATTAAGACCAAAGGAATTAATTATTTCCAAAAATAATTTATCAACATTGGCTCTTCGAATTTTAAAATTTAATTCTCAAAATAATGCAATTTTTAACTATATCAAACCTGAATCTGAATTTTATGATTTTGATACAACTTTTGAAACTCTTACTCGTGGCAAATATTTCCCATCAGAATCATTAGATGATTTATCAAATTGGCCAAAAACTTTGAAAGAATTTTATGAAACACAGAAATTTGTTGGGTTTTCTGCATTTGGTGGATTACTTTGGTACTTGCAATCTTTGAAACTAGATGAAACTTTAATCTCAATTGGTAACATCACACCATACATCACCATAAAACCATCAACCAATTTAGTATTAGACGGTCAAACTTTACAAAATTTAGAAATTTTTGCCAATTCTTTCGATGGCTCTGAAAAAGGTACACTTTTCAAATTGATCAATAGAGCAACTACACCATTTGGTAAAAGATTATTGAAAACTTGGGTTGTTCATCCATTATTACAACAAGGTGATATCAATGCTAGATTAGATTCTGTCGACCAGTTATTAGAAGATGGTGATTTAAGATCTACTATTGAGTTTTCTTTGGTCAAGTTACCAGATTTGGAAAGACTGTTATCAAGAGTTCACGCTTCTCAATTGAAACTAAAAGATTTCACAAGAGTTATTGAAGGGTTTGAAGATATTGCTAAACTATATAGAAAACTCGAAAATTTTGAAATGAAAGGATCTTTACAAAAAATTTATGAAAAATTTCCAAAAGAGATCCATGAATCTTTATCCAAATGGGATGACGCATTCGATAGGGTTAAAGCTAAAGACCAAGGTGTTTTGATTTTGAGTAAAGGTATCGAACAGGATTATGATGAATCGATTTCAACCATTAAAAATCTCGAACATGATCTAGAGTCAACAATTAAACAGTATAGAAGAACTTTTAAAACCCAAGAAATTAACTACAAAGATTCAGGTAAAGAATTGTATACAATTGAAATGCCATCAAGAATCACTGTGCCAAAAGATTGGAAAAGAATGGGCGCATCCAAAAAGACTACAAGATATTGGTCACCAGAAGTTGAATCAATGGCAAAAGATATTGCAAGAGCCAAAGAATGTCATAAGTTGATTGAAGAATCTCTAATATCAAGAATGTTCAAAAGATTTGATGCCGACTATTCTGTTTGGAGCTCCGCAATTCATGCTGTTGCCAAGATGGATTGTTTAGTTTCATTAGCTAAAACTTCAGAATCAATTGGGTTCCCAAGTGTAAGACCTAATTTTGTCGAGTCAGAAACAGGGGTCTTAAATTTCAAAGAATTGAGACATCCATGCTTTAATATGGGTATTACAGCATCAAAAGATTTCATACCAAATGATATTAATTTAGGGGGAACATCACCAAACTTGGGATTGCTAACAGGTGCTAATGCAGCTGGTAAATCCACTGTTTTGAGAATGACATGTATTGCTGTCCTTTTGGCTCAAATTGGTTGTCATGTTCCTTGTGAATCTGCTTCATTAACACCAGTTGATAGAATAATGACAAGATTAGGTGCAAATGATAATATTATGCAAGGTAAATCAACCTTCTTTGTGGAACTATCAGAAACCAAAAGAATATTGGAAAACGCTACACCAAAATCATTACTGGTGTTAGATGAATTAGGTAGAGGTGGTTCTTCTTCCGATGGGTTTGCAATTGCTGAAGCCGTCTTACATCATGTTGCAACACATATTCAATCCCTGGGATTCTTCGCAACACATTATGGTTCATTGGGTCAATCCTTTGAAAACCATCCTCAAATCAAACCTTATAGAATGGCAATCATTGTGGATAATGAGTCTAAAAACATAACATTTTTGTATAAACTGGAAGAAGGTGCAGCTGCTGGCTCCTTTGGTATGCATGTTGCCAGTATGTGTGGTATTGAAAAATCTATTATTGATAATTCAGAGATTGCAGCTGAAAATTTTGAACATACATCAAAATTAAAGAAAAACGAAATGAGCCAATTGAGTTCTATCCCATTAGGTTTACAATCTGATTTTGCAAGATTGTTGAAGCAAGGTTTCAAAAATTCAGAGAATGGTGTTGGTGAGGGTGTTTTGATCTACAATGAATCTGTTCAAAAACACGCCTTACAAAGTATTGGTAAGTTGATTGATGCCTTATGAGTATTTTCTGTTGATGCCAAAGAGCACATAGAAATAATGATAATCTATATATGAAAATTGTACATTAGAGAAAATAGTAATAAATTTGTTTTATTTGTGTTCAAGTATAGTCGTCGTAAACATAAAGTCATTAAAATTTTTTCGAATAAGCGCTAATATCAATAGCAAATGATTAGCTAACGTGAATTAGCGATGATTTATTGGGTATCCTTGATTGTTGAAGCTGTTCATGTAGAATTGGTGAATTGGTTGATGGTTGAAGTTGCTTATTGGGGGTGAAGGGGCAACTGAAACCGCTTGCGAATGTGGTAAGATCAGCGTTGGTTGTGGTAAATTATGATTGAAATTGTTATTTCCTTGCGCTGGTGGAGTATAGGAGATGTAGTGTTGATTGACTGATAAAGGTGGAGGATTTTTCTCAAATTGTATTGGTGGTGACCTTGATTTTGGCGAAGGTTTTATCCCGTTCTTTTTTTGGACAGATTTCTTACGACGATAGTACTTGATGGACAAGGGGTCATTAGGTTCTTCAATGTTCATGTCATTAACATACCTCGCAATTTGATCAGTGGAATTATGAGGCTTGTAGTACCATAGTTCTAACTTGTTGTCTCTTGGATAAGCAACAACCTCTTTGTTTTTGAAAAACTCATTAATCCATTTAACACCTTTATACTCTTCTTTGGTGGATACATGACGCTCATCATTCAAGACGGGAGGTGGTGAAATTTCTGGCTCTTTGGTCTTCTCAGGCTCTGGGATACTTTCAGTTTGTTCAACTTCAGGCGATGTGCTCTTTAATTTTTTACCTTTTTTAGCCTTTTGAGTGATCCTCACACCTTGTGGACAGATGGATTCATAGGGGACTTCAAGTAAATTTCTATTAGAAGCAACTGAGGGATAAAGATCAACGGTAACTGATTCCTCGCTCTTATTATTAGTGACTATCGTGCCAGCAAAATAGTCATTGAACTTGGCCTGTATCAGATCACCCAAATGTAACGATGCTAAATATGATGGATCTCCGTTGGACTGGGACTTATGAAATTTACAGTAAAATTCCTCATCAGATAGGATATGAACACCTGAAGGTAATGCACAAGTTGCATGATACGCTCTTGTGCATTTAGGATTCGAGCATTGAAAACAGGCACCATTTTTGATATGACAAAATGTACATTTCAGATTCTTTCTTGCAGTTGGGATATTTGATATCCCAGAGACATATTCCTCTTGGTCAGCGTCAATTGAATTCTGTGTTTCTGGAATGAACCTGGAGCATAACCTATGAACATATTTTTGCTTGCCACCTGACAAATGTTGTTCTGTTTTAATGAGCTCGAAATCATAAAATTTGATTTGCTTGGGTGATAAATTATTGGGACATAAGATACATTGTGGACCTTTTGGTTTATGTTCTAGCTCTTTCACACTAGCTTTGCTACTGAGCGACAGTTTCCTTTTTTTACTCGGGCTAGCATTTTGCTTTTGTGTGAGCTTCCCTGTTGTCTTCGATGAAGTTCCGAGTGCTTCTGATCTGTTTCTCTTTGGATCATTTTCATGACCAAACTCAACTCTGTGCGCATCATCGCCGTCGCCACTTAAGGTCTCTGGTTCGGAATCCAAGGGCGTTTCAGGCTCAGGTTCACCTTTCACTCTTCTCAACAATCTTTCCACATCAATACCAACAGCATCAGGCACGCAGAGACACTTTGAAGTTTTTAGTCCATATTTGAACCATTCATCAATGGCAAAATTCACCGATTCTGCAACGTTATATCCAAAATTCATACCCGCGTGATAGCCATATGGATAGGTGATCATGAACTCTTGTTGATTATGAACAATTTTGTTCACTACGACACCTCTTGCCTCTAAATAAGCAGGAGATACCAAAAAGGTCTTATGGCGTAAGAAATCAGGACAAATTTTGTAGTCTTGCGGGAAAGTATCTCTCATAACTTCATCAAATCTATCTTTTGAGGCTTGAGGTATTGAATACCACTGCTTTGGTGCACCAAAATGGATATAGTTGATAGAGTATAAATCTTGGTCTTCCAAATGCCATGAAAATGTAGCCTTCCAGAGACCAGCATAGAGATAAGCATCATTAACACCCGGTAATTTTTGATCCATGTGGTCCAAGACATTGGGTAGATGAGCAACGTTCCAGATCTTAACGTTGTCGTCAAATATGGATCCAATCATATCAGCACCATACATTGGCTCGGCATATGTTAGTGACTTCCAGTAAGATCTTTCTAAAGCTTCACATCTCTCTGGAGTAAACTCCGATGTATCTATGTTATGTTCAAAATCTTCAAATAACGAGTCATCGTTATGGTTTTTATTGGCCAATATTTTTTTATTAAGTTTTACATCAACATTTGTCCTTCTAGGCTTACCCCTAGGTGCAGGCGGTTGGTTTTCCGGTTGTTCAGAAAGTGCCTTCCATTGTACAATATTGAATGTTCTCTGTTTTTCAATGTTTTGCTGACCGAAAACACCATTATTCCCGTTAATGTGTTGAACAATTGGGTTCCTAATCTTTATTGTTTTGAGTGCTTCCGTTGAGATTTTGGTAGACGTTTCAACCCATTCTTTAGGAGGAATAACTTTGACTATTCCTGACTGCATCCCATACTTATTTACAGCCTTCATGTATTTCTCAAAGTCTTTAAACTGCTCCATGGTGGGTGTGAAGACAGGCACACCGGTCACTATTACACTAGGCTCAACCGCTGCGTATATATCTGAGTCTGAGGCCATCTTCACTGTCTGCTTGTCTGATCAATTAAGCTGACCCTTTTTCAGGAGCCCTGTGATAGGAAATTCTCAAAGCTTCAAAAGCGGTTTCAATCAATGTGAGAATGCGAAACAGCTCAACTTGCCATTAAATTTCAAGCTTAGACTGTTCGTTCCAGAAAATTTAAACAACACTTCTCGACTAAATATAACTAGGTGGCTATCGGGGATACTTTATTTTCAATAGCGCTCTTCCCTTTGTTCAGTAATTTTACTGGGTTTGCTGGTTTTGAAGATGAACTGATTTGATTCAATTTGGTTTGCAATTTAATTTTGGGTGGAAAGAGGTTTTCGTAAGGGCCACTACTCCTTGTATGTTTACATTTTAAATTTTTGTACTGTGAAAGCTCAATGGAAGTGGTCTTTTGACTATATCAACAACGGCGGCTGAGAAGTGTTGGTAGGGTTGGGCTTTATATTAAAGAGAATGCCTAGTTCTAGGAGGAAACTAGTCGCTGATAATAAAGAACAACAGCCCAGGAGATCGAAAAGATCAATCAAGCAAAAACCAATCCAGGTGATAAACCTAACAGATGATGAAGATGATGCAGCTATTGAAGCTTCAGAGCCAGAAAAAGAACCAGAATCAGAATCAGAACCAAGAGCTAAGAAACAAAAGATTACATCACTTCGAAGCAAAATAAGGTCCTTCTCAACAACACCGCACACAACAAGGTCACCGAGCCCTGAATCAATACTTACCAAACCATCAGACTCAATTTTAACACTTGATGATCAAGGCCAATGGATAGACAAATATGCGCCTAAGTCAGCGAGTCAAGTGGCGCTCCATACTAAAAAGCTAAAAGAAGTCAGAGAGGATATAGAAGCGATGGTGAAAGGGTCCCTGGATATCAAGCTATTAGTGTTGAGTGGTCCAGCTGGGGCGTCTAAAAGTACAATTGCTTCATGCTTAGGGAAAGAGCTAGTGCCCAATATACGGCATTCAATAAATGATGGAGATGACTATGTTCTTGAGTACTCTAATGATAATGCATCAGGGTCATCAATAACACAGTTCAGCGAGTTTCTTACATCTGCTAAATATCGTACGGGAAAGAATTTATCTTTACTACTGGTCGAGGATTTGCCGAATGTGTTCCATGATGCTACAAGAGAAGAATTCCAAAAGGCGTTAATGCAGTGGAGTTACACTGAAAGCGTAGGCCCACCACTAGTCATATGCATAACTGAGTGTGAATTTGCAAATGATGGAACTATTTCTACAGGTTATAACATTGATAATAACTACACAGCAGAGACTATATTAGGTCGGAAATTACTGATGAATCCAAAAGTGAAAAGAATCAAATTCAATCCCGTGAATACATTACTGACAAAGAAAGTACTGAAAAGTATCGTGTCAAGTGAACCTTTGATATTTGGTGGTATAAGCAAATCGGAAACCGATGAAAAGATTAAAGAACTTAGCGAGTTTGGTGATATACGATCATCAATTTCAGCATTTCAATTTTGGGCTCAGTGGAGATATAAAAATCCAGATTTGGGTAAAGATGCGTTGCATATCGGAAAAGAACCAAGTATTTCATTATTTCATGCAATTGGGAAATGCATATTTGGCTCCAAAAATGAAGATGAAGACGATATGAGCACCATTGATAAAGTTATGAGAGATTTTGCCTCTAAACCAGCAATCTTGAAACTTGGCTTATTAGAAAATTATACAAAGTTCAATAAATCAAATTTTGATCTAAACACAGCTGTCAATATCGCTAACGAGCTAAGTATTGCTGACTTGTTTGGGTTTCATGAAACGTCTTTAGAAATTGCCACTAGAGGCACAAGAGCAAACTTCAAAAGTATAGAATCTTCCACAACAAGCGGATCAAGTAATCATGCAGGTGCGACTTTCCCACGAGAATGGAAGGCAAACAGAAGTATAACCAAGCTGAAATCTGAAATATCCAAATACATGGAAACAGAATTCAAAAAAAGACAAGCATATAGAACATTTCAAGATTCTAATTTGATTTATGGGTTTTATGAACCAATTATTAACAAACAGCGAGGCTTTAGAAATAAAGCCAAGCTTCATTATTTAAAAGCATCGGGTAAACTAATACCCAAAGAACTGCAGGACAGTTCTCATTTCCAAAATACAGTTATTTCAGAGAGATTAGGGGGCCCTTTTAAAGAGGTATTTGGCGATGGTGATATTGTTCCAGATGAAGAAGTTCGTGACTTGTATTTTCAGGTAAATCAAAACATTCACAATGATTCATCATCTGATGGAGGAGATTCTGAATTCGACGACGATCCTATCGCAGAGAGTGATGAGGAAGTTACATTAGATTTCGGACAAGATGATACATTTGAGAAAGAACTGATAAATTTATCACAAAGACCAACTTTAAAGCCAACAACTTCAACAATATCCCTCAGGTCACAAAGAAATGCTGAGTTTTTGAATGATTTTGAGCAAGATGACGATTTTGATAACTCTGATTTTTAAATTTTAATGTACATAAAAGGTGTATTCTACAAAGCCACTTTTTTAATGATCGACTTTCATGTAATGATCCAGTGTTATTGGCAAACTATAAATACATTTATTTACTGAAGACTAAGCTTCCAAGGCACTTTGGAAAAAATTTGGATCATCTTCGATAGATTCCTTGATGATATCTAACCCACCTTGAAATTCACCATTAATGTATAGTTGTGGGAAAGTTGGCCAATCTGAAAACGTTTTCAAGCCTTGTCTAACACTATCGTCTTTCAAGATATCGAAAAACCCAAATCTGACTTGATGTTCTCTTAAGATTGCAACTAATTGACGAGAAAATCCACACTGTGGAGCTGCTGGAGTACCTTTCATAAATAACATCACTGGTGCTGCGCTCGTTAATTGCTTTAAACGAGCTTCTAAAGCCTCTGGTGATTCTTCTTCATCTTCTTGAGGTGGCTGAGGTGGTTGAGCAATGGTTTGTTGTTGATTTTGTGTAGTTTGAGGTTCTTGACTTGATGAAGAACCGGATTGTAGTTCATTCAAAGCGGCGATGAATTCTTTTGGATCAGCACCCGATAATTCTTTCAAGATGGTATCGTCTCTAATCAAGATGAAATAAGGCACTGCGCTAACTTCAAATAATTCTGATATATCTGGATGTTCATCTGCATTAACTGAAATGAATGTTGATTGGGGGTTTGACTCAGATAGTTGTGCATAGACTGAGTTTATTTGAATACATGGTGCAGCCCAAGGTGTATGGAAATAGATCGCTATAAGCTTATCTTTTGGCGCTTCGTTTGTTAGTTCTGTGAATTGGTCCTCCGATGTGATTTCAATAACAGCCATTTTTGAATCCTTAGCTATCCACAATGAGTAAAAGACTCTAACATCATAAAAGTTTGTCAGCTCGAACGGTTTTGAAAAGTTCCATAATTTTTCTTTTTCGTAATCTAAAAGATCACCAAGGTCGGAACTCATCTGACATTAAATAAGAAATAATGGCTACATGTCACGTGTATTTTTCGGGCTATTTGTGTGAATTCCGGTAAAGTATATACAACTACTCAAAATCATTTTAATCTCTTTTTAGCTAACTTGAGTACTGTGAGCCATTCGATTTTAACCGTGGTGCTGTTACTCCATTTCATCTTTGCCTTCAGTTCGTCCACTAGTTGGTTTGAAACATCCGGAGCATCTGGATTGGCTTTTTTCCACCGATGATACGAACTCCATGTTTGAACATATCTATGATAGAATTCCAATGGGATCTCTCTTTTGATTTGTAGAGGCGATGGCTCAATGTCCGCAATACCAGGTCTGTGCTCATAGACCTTGATATGATCAAACAACTCTGGTGGTTGTCTTACATCTTTGAGTAATGCTCTAAGTTTATCACGCCCTGATTCCCAATATGGACCAAGCTTTTGGGGATCTTCATATGTATAATCTTCCACAATTTTATCAGCTTCTGGGATATTGAAAACTGGATCTGCATAACCCCAGAATGCCAAAGTACCACCAGGTTTTAAAACCCTGTGGATCTCTTTGAAGAATCTATCACAATCAAACCAATGAATACATTGAGCAGCTGTTACCAAATCCACAGAATTATCGTCCAAAAACTTCAAAGATTCCCCTGGACTTTGCCTGAACTCGATCTTGCTCTTCAAGTCATCGGTTCTTCTTTCATTGGCAGCATCAATCATTGTTTTCGACAAATCTGTCCCGATAACTTTCTGGAAATACTCTGTCAAAGGGTATGAAGCCTGACCAGAGCCACACCCTAAATCAATTGCAAGTCTGTGGTCCCCTTCATGATAACTATTAATGAACTTGAAAAAATCCTCAGAATATGTTGGTCTGAATGTGTTGTAATCGTTCGCTTTGAACGTTGTATCTGAAAATGCCGACATTTCCACGATAGCTTTTGACCCTAATAGTTCAGATCAGCCAGTGCTTCCTCTGTATCCCTCAAACACAATTGACACTAATCGTGGAAATGAATCCTTGTACAACTTCAGTGCTGATAAGTTTGGTTGTTTATAACTTTTTATGGGGAAACTCATTTGGATTTTCGCAGCATCTCCGTACTTCGCAAATTAGCGGGCTTACAAGGCTAAAAGTGAGTTCGTATACATTAATCATCATAAACACATGAGCTTTGATACAAGACGTGATAGCACGTTAGATCCTTGTAGCGAACACGTAGAAAGTATTCCATTCCACGTTTAGCACGGTTTCCTCAGTCCAATGAAGATTTTTTTTGAAAGCGTCAAATAGCAAATCAATAACGTCCGGTGAATCTGGATGAACTTTACGCCAAAGATGATACGAACTCCATGTTTTCATTAGGTTCTTCAACTGTTTTGTACCATAGTACTGCTTTTTAATTACCAATGCCTCCCTGTTTCTGGTTCCAGCCTCATAATCAACTCTTTTAACCTCGGTGAAATGATCTGCTGGTAGTTCAACATGTTTGTAACCTTCTCTCAATAGATCTATCCCAGGTGTTTCCCAGTATGGACCTAAATATTGCGGCTCTAAATATACATAGTTATCATATATGTAGGAAGCATCTGGATAGTCAACAAATACTGGGTCTGTGTAACCCCAATAAGCTAAAGTGCCACCTAATCTAATCAGTCTGTGTGATTCCTGGATAAATTTTGCTTGATCAAGCCAATGAAGTGATTCAGCTGCCGTTACAAGATCTACAGAGTTATTCTTCAAATCCAATGATTCACCATCGCCGACTCTGAACTCAACGTTATTGCATTGATTAGCCTCCTTGATGATATTGGCCTGTTTAATCATCACCATCGATGAATCAACACCAATCACATGTTCAAAGTATTTGGTCAAGGCAAAAGTTGCCTCCCCTGGTCCACAACCAATATCAACAGCTAGTTTTTTAGCACCATTATGATAGCTTATCAATTTTTGGAAAAATGAAGCTGGATATTTTGGTCTATACGCCGTATAGTTATCTGCTTGGAAATCGTGTTCTGAATAAGCCGACATTATGTCTCAGGTTAATTACCTTTCCACATTCACTGTGAATGGAAAAGAGTTTAAAATATCCTAAAGAAAATCATCTTTTTTATTCTAGAAATCCAAAATATTCAATTGTTAATATGACTCTTAGTATTCTATACACTTTAGGGGCAATTAGAACTTTAAAGTTATTTGGGTTGTGAACCGAATTATTTTAAGGCAATTTACTTAGGCTTTGACCCTTTTGATCGGATGCTGCATATAATTTCCATCTTATCTAATAACTTTTTTTACTTCCAGAAACAATAAAAATACCAAGAACCCAATTGAGCAAACTTTACGAGCTACTAAGCAAAGGAAATGCAGCTTTCCTATTGGTGACCATATACGATATAACATAGGATTGGCACATGGCACAATTCAAGCGATAAAGAGGGAAATGTAAATCACGGGGAAAGGATATAATCGGTGAAAACGGAGCTTTTTGTTTAGCTGAGCTTTTATAAATGTGTGACGAGTTTGCAACTATGTGGTAACTCTGTATGAAGTGCCTACTACTGGCAAAAGGAGTCACGGGATAGCACTTCAGAGCAAAGCACGAGGTGTATCTCTACACGAGATGTACCTACACGAGGTGTGAATCCCCTCAGGTCCATCGGCATTAATATCATATCGGACAATATACACACAAAGATAACCTTCAAGTTAGGTTTTGAAGTGCAAATCTCTAATCATTTCTTTCAATTCTTCGTCATCATACTTATGGGTTTTGTCATTTTCAAAAGTCAATGCCAAATCCAAATCGTTCGTTTCAGGATCTTCATTGTTTAGTCTATATTTTTTAACAATAGCGTCTGTTGAATCTTCAACAAGAATATCACGACCAATTTTGAAAAATTTTAACGTTTCAGTTTTGGCTTTATCCTTTCTGATTGTTTTGTTTCTTCCTAATAAAGTTCCAGGACGTAAAGAGTTCCTTCTCAAGTGTAAATGGCTTGACTCAGCACCTTCATCCGAGTTACTTTCTTGAAGATTCTCTAGCTTAATTTCGGTGTTTTTCGGCTGTTCAACTTCTAATGTTGTAGCATTAGTAGCCAAAGTGGTACTGGAAACATCAGCTTTCTTAACTTTACTATATAAAACAATAGCAGTGACTGAAAATCCATGTACTAAAATTGATACGATAACGATAAACGAAACAATAGGCCAGATACATCTTAAGACCCCATAATGAGGCAAAGACTCATCAATTTCACTAATTGGAGTTTCTTCACTTGTGAAATGGCTTTCAATAGCCGATTTGGTAACAATTGAACAAAAAATACCACCAACCCCAACTGGTCCAAAATGACCAACAAACAATGCTTCTTTCCAGCTTTTGATATCGGTAACAAACGGTTTAGCAACGAGTGCTGCTGGAATTCTTCTTAAAAATATCACAACAATACCTAAAAGAACGAGTCTCCACCAATGTAATCCAATTTCCTTATTGTTAAAATCTTCCCATGGTATGATTGTTCCAAAGTATAAGAAATATCCAACATTCAATAGCAAATCAATTGCATTGGATAAATGCTGACCTTCAGATTCTTTAGCAAACCAACCATCCCATGCGAATGCAGCTCCCGCTGCAAACGCAACTAATAAATCATCAACGCCAAGCATTGCACCTACACCAGTACAGATCAATGATAAAGTTATGTAAAATATCAACAATGAGTGCTTATCAACCATATTTCTTCTTTCACAAAATTGAACAGTTTCCTTTCCCACGTACCCAATAAGGGCACCTAACAAGACACCAAAGACACACTCATAAAGAATTGCAATACAAAACCAATCCCTAACAATGATACGCGGATGACCTTTATTGGTTAGGATGTCCACAGACAACAAGACAAAGGGGAATGCTAATCCATCATTAGCACCGGATTCGGCGCTTAATAAATCTCTAATATAGGCAGGAATCCTTTTACTGAACTCTCCTTTACCAACAATGGCAGCTGCTAACACTGGGTCTGTAGCAGTAATCGCCGCTGTGATGGCGAGACCATCGATGAAACTGAACTTTGGGAAAATCAACCAAGCGAACAATCCAGTGGTTAACCACCCTAAAATCATGGTGAAACACAATAGTATCACCAATGATACCAAATGAGTCCACACATATCTTTTAGGTAACTCCACAGAGACCGCAAACAATTGGATAATCAAGATAATCCTTGAAATCTCCAGTGTAAGAAAATCCAGATTGTCAGTCCATTCAGATGGATTTATAATATTCGCAGCGTGAGGACCAACTATAATACCTGTAACTGTCGAGATGAAAGCTTCACCTATGAATAAGCGCTCTTTCATAAGCAACGAGACCAAGCAGAAGAGGGTAGTGAAAATGCCCAGCACTGCATAACTCTTATGCACCTGATTCACCTCCAATTGCTCCCATACTGCCATGTCCTTTCAGTCAACTTGAAAAATGGAAGAAGTGTCAGTGGATTTGATTGTGATGTGATTCTGATTGTGATGTGATTCTGATTCTGATGTGACATAAACGTTTATGTGTATTGTTAATTGATTCGCGAAAATAAAGACAAAAAACATAAAACACATTCGCGGATGGATTATGTAATGTATGAATAATAATAATATTATTTTATAATTCGCGGCGGTGTCCAAAAAGTGAAAAGACAACGAATTTTGAGAATTTGAAGGGACATGTTGAACATTTTTGTATACAAATTTATAGATTGTTGGTTACATACCAGGTTAATTGAATCAATTGAGGTTGCAGATAGATATCAGATAGTCCAGAATTTCAGTGCAATGTCCTTTTTACAAAACTTACAAAAAAATTTACAGGCTGGTCTTGAAGAAGGGTTGAAAGAAGCTCAAAAGCTATCCTCAGATTTCCAACCAATTGCCACAAGAACTGCTAGACAATTACAAGAGAGATTTGGTCAAATTGAAGATATCAGTGAACTACCACAAGAATACGTTGAACTGGAAAAAAAAGTTGATACTTTAAAGACAGTTTATCAAAATTTACTAGCTGTTACTCAAACTTATGAAAATGAAAGTTATGATTATCCTTCAAACTTGAAAGAATCCGTTAATGAAATCACCAAGACTATCTCTACAAAAGTTGAAAAACTGGCTTCTGCAAGATCAAGAGATGAAGCACAAGCTATTTTGATTGCAAGCAATCAAAACACTCAACCAAAAACTTTAAACCATGCTATAAGTACTTCAACCAATTTATCAGCATTGAAAATCCAACAAACTTCAAGCGATGATTCATTTGATTCAATTGCACAAGGTTTAACTCAAATTGGTCAAACTGAAACCAAAATTGGTGAAGCAAGATTACAACAAGATGCCTTAGTTAAAAAACATGTTAACGATCAATTTAGAAGACAGTTAAGAACCAACTTACAACGTTCTGATAAAGCAAGAAAATTGGTTGAGAATAAAAGATTGAGCTACGACGCTGCTAGAGCTTCATTGAAAAATGCTAGACCTGAAAAAGAGGCAAGCTTAAGAGTTACTTTGGAAACTTTAGAAGATGAATTCGCTGCAGCTACTGAAGAAGCCGTTTCAGTGATGAAAAATGTCATTGAAAACACTACTATCTTGAATGAATTGGTTGAGTTGGTCACTGCTCAATTAGCTTACCATAAAGCTGCTACTGAACTACTAGGTCAATTGTTACCAAATATTGAAAGTTTAAGAGATGAATCTGGTAACAAAGTCTTATCAGATGTTGATGACAATGAAATATGATTTAGTTTTTTCACATTTCATTAATTTACTACTATTGCTATTTTTTTAGCCGTTGATCATTGCTTAAAGCTACAAGGTCAAAGTTTTATTTTATCTTTTTTGTGTATATTCGGGGTTGATAATGATATTATTTTTGAAGATTCTATCAGTAGATATATACATATTGCGAGGTATTTTATTCCTCTTCGTTTTCTTCTTCATCATCATCACCTTTGGTCTTGACATTCCATTGACATGAAATATCCCATCTGCTACCTTTAGCATTATAACTAACATATTTAATAAATTTCAAAACTGAAGGATCTCTCAACATTAGTGAGAAATTGTTCCAGCTTGCCTGGTTATTAACAACCACCGAATCATCTTCATCCTTGGAAGCTTTATAAATAGCCGGATCATCTTCATCTCCATCTTCTGGATCTTCAGTGACTAAACCTAATTCATACCCACCAAATTCACCACTTTCCCAACCTTTGGAAGGAGTCAAGCATAAAGTACCTTCAAGCAGGGCATCTAGTTCCGAGTCTTCATTGTTTATAGATGTTGCTAATTTGAAGTCGTGACCTGGTCTAAATCTTCTAATAAGGATTTGGTCAGAAACAGGGACCAAGTCGGTAATAAGACTTAGCCATTTCTTGAAGCTAACAGATTTTATGAAGCTAGCCAATTCCATTAGTTTTAAAGAAGTTTCATGCTTTGTTGTTTGTTTCAACAGTTCGAAATTTGGTGAATTTTGAGGACCTGAATTTGCCAATTCGACACCTGATTCCGTTAAGACTTCTTCTTGTTTACCATCCATATACATATAACGCCATTTGTGTGGTGGTAATGATAATTTCCATGGGAACTCAATTTGATCTTGATGTTTTGGCATGATTTCATCCAATTCGGTTGTCCTTATTTGCTTTCTCAACTCCTCTGCATATTCCTCGTTCAATATATCTTGGATGTCCACTAGTGATTCATCAATGAAAATTTTTTGTAGTTTGGAAATCTCTTGTTGTCTCAATAACAATGGATTCATGTATTTAGATAGATATTTTAAATCAAACTCGTTCAACGTTATTTCATCAGCTTCATAATTTTTAATCTCATGGTTTGAAAAGGGGATTCTAACCTCTTTGGGGAAATCAAACACTTCCAGTTCTTTTGATTCCAATTGTTGTAAAGTTGATCTTCCTTCATATTTCTCTTGTTCACCTTCGATATAACCGTCTTCACCAGCTTGAGGAATGTGGTACCAACCTTGGATTGATAATCTTTGTTTATCGACTCTGACTTCTTGGACATCATGGAAACTGAGACCAGGTTGCACAGTGAAAAATGCAATTTGGTTAAACTGTGGAACTAGCTTGACTGAAGGATCAGCCATGGGGACATTTGGAACAATAGCTGGGAAAAGACGCAAGGCACCACCATAATGTTCCTTCCAAGTCTTATCTGGGTCAGGCAAATACAGAATGAAACTAACTCTTCTGGATCCAATAACGTCATCATGAGTTAGTAAATGACATCCTTTGGTGTAGGTGTTGATACTCATATCAGTCTTAGTACCACTTAGTTTACCACATTGTGTAACCTCGGAGATCATATCTCTAAACTCTTGAGAGTACATGGCTTCTCTTAGTTTGAACAATGAAGGCAGTCTTGATAAATCATCCCAGTCCAATCCTGAAAGATTGGCCAAGTCACCACTTTGGAAAACTTTATAGATATCTGTTTCCTTTTTAGTGAAATGGATTTCACTTTCAACTTCTTTACGAACGTTCCGCAGCAAAGTATCGTCAATCAGGTTTTTAATCGTACCCCATCTATAAGGCTGTGAGTCGGTAATACTCTGCTTCAGAGTATCTCTAAATTTTTGTTCAAAGATACCAGGCCCAAAGTATTGTTTGATGTCTCCATTCTCTGTAGATTTGAACTGTGTTTGTTGCTTCTTGGTAATTTGATCCAGTTCACCGTTTGTGGTCCTTTTCGCAGTGGTCATGATGGTTGAAGTATTGAAGTATACAATCAAAGCTAAGAATTATGGATGAACTTGTCTCTCCAGCCCTGTTTATATACTAACTTGACATAAAACTAAAATCGTACTATAATTTTTTTCCAATGCTCATCTCATGTCACCCAAAAATTAAAAAAAAAAAAAAAGCACCAAAGCGGACATTTGTGGATACACTCAAAGATAACAGAAGCAGGTTAATAGTTTGGACTTGTAGGATTACTGATTGTCTGTGGACGAGGTGTGATTGTTTAGTGTTATTGTGAGCATTTCCAAGGTCTCATGCGCATTGAGTTTTGCTTGATTAGGAAATCAGACACTAGTACACGTAACACACCTGGGTAGTAAATATTCAGTAGCCAGGGCCAGCTTACCAAACACTCAACAAACTCTAGGTTGTGAAAACCTCTCTACGACCTCCAAAGCAAAACACCCAGTGCATTCCATAATTTGTTTTTTATACAAGAGATTTGATTGATACAGTATATATATAGAACTACGGACTTGAATTCCAATCAACATCCGTATAAGCACTCCTAAACGAAAAAACCCTTCAAAACTTCAAACTTCGTAACAGCTCACCACTTGTTGTGTGAATGCCGATTCTCTCTTTGTCTCCTTCTCTCCTATCCCACTTCTCATAATCATTACTTTTATTGTTTTGTTTCATTCAAATTACGATGATGGCGATCTAACGGTTCAACAACTAGTTTTTCAAAAGAGTACATTTGACTAATCTTGGATTGTCTTTGTAGCACCTGCAGTTCTTCACGGGCTCTTGATAGTAGATTGTGCACTTGCTCTGGATCTGAAACGTCTTTGGACTCTTTGAAAGCATCTCTTGATCTTCTTAAAAAGTAGTGTCTAAAGTTATAGTTGTTGAATCTTGAAGAAGCTCTTATGAACTGGCGGTAAAGCTGTATGACCTGCTCTCTTGATGGTGGTGTGATTGCTGACATCTCGAATATACTATTTGACTATTGGACTATCAAAGACTGTACTATCCTAACCTGCACCAATATACACCACCTGCTTTACTAATTGTGAGCACAGATTCAACTTTTTCTATAGCGGCAAAGAGAATTAACGAGATCCGGTGGTTCTGTGGTTTTTCTATTTCCGAGGTGGTGAGAGAGAGATGGTGGAGGAGTCCTCGGAAATCCTCGGAAATAAATAAATCTCATTGCGGAAATAAGTGAAATTTGTACTAAATGAATAGCAAATTTATAACTTTTAACCAAAAACTTATATTTAACTCACCATATTCAAATCAAAATTTGTAATTGAAATCATGGCTGTTGTTACTGGGAATCCTCACGTTGATTATATCGTCACTGTTATTGTGACCTATGCTGTCTCCATTACCACCATGGCCATTGACGGTGCACAGAAATTCTACTTGTTTTATCCAGATGTTGCTGTTGCCTTGTCTATTGTTTTAGGTGTATTCTTTTTAGTCTATTTCATAAGAAACATAGTCTCTATTGTTGTTGGACTAGTCAAGACATTGATCAAATTAACAATTATATTGTCAATTGTCTCTATCGGTTCATGGATCTATGTCCGTGGGTTTGATAATTTCATATCTGATTTCAAACAAGTCATTACACATTTTTCAGAAATTGATGCCCACACAGTTAACGATTACGCATCACAGTTGAAAAATCAAGCTGCTCCACTGAAAGATTTTGTCAGTGAACAGTACGAGAGTTTGTACTAAAAATTAAATTCAGAAATGCTATAATGTACTACTACAACTACTATATATCATATATATATATACAGATGCACGTGACATCATCAACCCACCTCGGATGTTTGAAAAATGTACCTCGGATCTTCAAAAAGGCTTTTAGAGATACGTAGTTTATTAATTATATCGTATTATCCTTTTGATTGTAAACAGTACATGCTCAGGTTTGTAGCAGGTTGAATCTCAATTAATACTTTTGCGGAAGCTGATTAGTTTGTCATTGCGGGATGGTTAAAGATACAGCGTATTATGATATCTTAGGTATCTCTCCAGATGCTTCATCAACTGATATTAAAAAAGCCTATAGGAAAAAGGCAATGCTTACACATCCGGATAAACATCCAGATGATCCAAAAGCTGCTGAGAAATTTCAAGAAGTTGGTGAGGCTTACCAAGTGTTACAGGATCCTCAATTGAGAGATAAGTACGATAAGTTTGGTAAAGATGAAGCGGTTCCCGAAGCTGGGTTTGAAGATGCAAGTGAATTCTTCACAAATATCTTTGGTGGTGAGGCATTCCGTGATTGGATTGGTGAACTATCCATGTTGAAAGAATTGACTCAAACTGCTGATGTGTTGGGTAAAGAAGAAGAAGAAAAGGAGAAAGAGGCTGGTGCCGAAAGTAAAACAAGTGAATCCAAGACTGAAGGTAGTGGTAGTACAAGTAGTGCACCAACATCCGACAAGAAATCAGAATCACAAGACTTACTTCATCAACCAGAAGGTTCAACAACACCTTCACAACAACAACCTGGTAAAAAATCATCAAACAAAATATCAAAAGAACAACGTGAAGAATTACTACGATTGGAAAAGGAAAGAAGAGAACAAAAAATTAAAAGAGTTGAAGAATTAGCTGAAAAGTTGAATAAAAAATTGGAAAGATTTATATCCGCATCCACAAACTCTGATGATTTGGCAAAATTCAATGCTGATCTCAAGAAGGAGATTGAAGATTTGAAAATTGAATCATTTGGTATCCAATTATTACACACAATTGGTAAAGTCTATAACCAAAAGGCTTCAGGTTTCATAAGATCACAAAAGACTTTTGGATTTTCAAAAATTTTCACGAGCGTTAAACAAAAAGGTTCAACAGCTAAATCTGCATGGAATATCTTATCAACTGCGCTTGATGCTCAAACTTCAATGGAAGAAATGATCAAAGCTCAAGAAAATGGTGAAGAATGGGATGATTATAAAAAAGCAGAATATGAACGTACAATGACTGGTAAATTCCTTGCAACAGCTTGGGTTAGCTCAAAATTTGAAATTCAAGGTGTGCTAAGAGATGTTTGTGATAAAATTTTGAATGATAAATCAGTTGATTCTAAAACAAGATTGGCCAAGGCAAATGCTCTATTGCTAATTGGGAATGAATTCATAACTGCTGAAAGATCAGAAGATGAAGCTGAAGAGGCTAGAGTTTTCGAAGAACTAATGGCTGATGCTACAGCTAAGAAACAAAAACAAAAAAAATCAAAGAAATAGAAATAATTAATACATAAAACTTAGTAGGTTTACATCAATATGATTGTAGAGTTGTATCTTCCGTCATTATCTATACACCAGATGAACCATATTTGGAAGCCCAATCTTCAAATTCTCCTAAATTCTCTTTGGAGACACTAGGTCTTATATATTTCAAAGAATTAATAAAATCTTGTAAATTTATTGGTCTAATTTCATCTCTGGCTGTTGATAATAATTTATCACCTAATGATCTTAGTGGACCCATCGCAGCATCCTTAGCTAATGCTGTAATATCACTTCCTGAAAATCCATCAAGCATATCTACAAGCTTCAATTGATCCTTTTCATCTAAAGTATGTTTTTGATGTGCTAACAATTTGATAATTTGTGCTTGTCTTGTCTCGGGTTCTGGTAATGGGATATATTGACGACGTACAAATCTTCTTCTAGCAGCTTCATCAATTGCCCACGGTAAATTCGTCGCAGCTAAAACAAGAACTCTTTGTAAATCTTCACCAGTGTCCTTTCCAGCAGCTGCATGAGTCAAATCACTCCATTGAATCAAAAATTCATTTTTAATACGCCTTGAAGATTCATGTTCACCACCTTCATTACGCGATGATAATAAGGAATCAATTTCATCAACAAATATAATTGCAGGAGATAATTTTTTAGCCAACATGAATAACGCACGAACTAATTTTTCACTTTCACCAAGAAATTTTGAAGTTAATGATGAGGCACTAATAGAGAAAAAAGTCGATTTTGATTCAGTTGCAACAGCACGAGCCAACATAGTTTTACCTGTACCAGGAGGGCCAAATAATAACATACCTCTTGCAGGTTCTCTTAGTCCAGAAAACAAGTCGGGTCTTAGGAACGGATAAACAACAGTTTCTTTTAATGAATTTTTAGCAGTTTCTAACCCTGCTATATCGTCCCAATGAACCTCGTCACCATGAACAACGATTTCGTTGAAAATTTGCTTTGCAGCACCATGATCGATACCTCTGATCTCTGAAATTATCTGTTCCTCCATTTTTTCTCTTATTTCTTTTTCACTCAACTGGGCTTCATCTGCATACTCTTCGGAATCTTCATTTGAATCAATAGTTTCAGTATCCTTGGTATCATCTTTTGGTGGTGACGGAGACCTTGATCTTGAAATTGATCTGGAGTTTGTATTTGGATTGGTAGTTGCGCTTCTAGCAGCAGCACTTGGCCTAGTCGTGGTGCTAGCCTTTGTAGGTTTACTTGTCAAAGATCTATTTGCTTGTGGTCTTGAAGTGGATGAAGAAGGTGCATTTGTTGTTGTCTTCGCAACTCTTCTCGCAGCTTGAGTTGTAGTTGGTGTTGAAGCTGAAGAAGCCTTGGTGGGTATTCTTGTACTTGATGCTTTAGAAGTTGGTGGTTTTGTGGGTATAGTTCTTCTTGTTGAACCAGATGCAGTAGTTGAAGTTGTGGTGGTCTTTGCAGCTGTGGGCCTACTACCAATTCTTGTAGCGGTAGATGCCGAAGTAGTAGTTGGTTTTGTTGGTTGTGTTGATTTCTTCGCTTGTGCCAATGGAGCTTTTGGTTTGATTGCAGTTCTTGCCGTAGCAGTAGCGCTTGGTAATTTATGTGAAGTTTTAGACATTGAAGATGATGGGGACGATTGTGTAGTGCTTTTCAATTTGGGTACTGGTTCTGGTTTGGGTGGTTTGGGAGATATTGTAGGCAAGGGAGTTGTTTTGGGTACAGGCGGACGTGAAGGTGGTGGGATTGGCGGTGTTTTCTTTGGAGCTGCTTTCACAGTATCATTATTGGTTGGTGGATCATCGAAGGGAGACTCTATATCAACAAGATTGGGAGTTGAACGAAAATTATCATAATCGTCTAAACTAATTTTTTCAAATTGTGATGTGATCTTATCATCGTGATTTTTAGATCTTGATAACTGAGACTGTTGACCCATAGCTTCCAGTTGTGATAATGTATCATTCCTTTTCAAAAATTTCATTTCAAATTCAATATCATCAAAACTTTGATCAAATATGTTTTCCGTATCACTGTTTCTATTGAAATTCGATGGTGATGATGATGTTAAAGACTCGCCACTAGCACGATGTGATGAAGATAATGATTTTGAAGTTGACCAATTTTGTGATTTTGCAGTAGACGGCGGTTGATTGTACAATTTTGTAGCGGCGATTTTAGATATTTCTGAAGCTGGTTGTTTTGTGCTGTAGTTATTTTTCGAGTTGAATTTATGACCCTTATCAGGTCTTAAGGTTTTCAACATCCTTGAGCTCTGCTGTTGTTGATGATTGTTTGATGTAGATGATGTATCATTATATGGACTATGACTTCGCAAAGTTGGCACTGAGTATGTGGAACTATTTGGTTTAGATGCTATATTAGGTCTTAGGGACGCTGGTGAGTGATCATATGGTGATAACATTTTGTTAACCCTATCAAGATTTTTCAAACCTTTTTGATTCAACTCTTCTATACCTTCTCTTAAAGAGATTTCATCGGCGGTATAGTGACAGCCTTCATATGCCTTGTTGATCAGATCCAATTTATACAGCACATGGGTGCGTAAAGCCTTCCAACCTTGAACAGCTTTCTTAATCTCATTTTTCTGTTCCAATGCTAAATTATATATTGTTTTATTTGCAGTTTCATTGTATAGTTCTGTTAAGTCATCTAAAGGGGCTGACGGTTTTTTCCTAATGAAGTTCATGCTAATGAATCTGGGAAACGATAGCAAATAAAGGAGACAATAAAATGAATGTTATGATCAGGGGGCTTTATTGAAATATGATTATCATGTATATATACCTTTTGACTTTTGATCTCTTTGATAAACCAGTTATACCTTATTAAAATTGAGAAAAGACGGGCAATCAGCTATTTGAGCGATTCCAAAACTTTCAACAAATGTAAACCAATGCTATTCCTTGCCAACAAAAATGAATGGATCTATTCACCAACTCTTGTGAATACTTGAACTTTACAAACTAGATAACGCAGGGCTAAAACTTGTTTTTGTATTGTGATTGATTTCACTACAAAAAAGCACCGGTTGGTGACACAAAATTGATTTATGGAAGACGACGAATTGCTTTGATGGAAGAAGTTGATTAAGCAGAGATGTTAGAGGGCTTAGTTGGGGTGGTCATTGTAGATTACAGTGGCTAGGTAGGTAGGAAAATACTGGCTGGGCTCAATAGGCTTAGTCTTGATTTAGTTGTACAAATTGCAGGCGGATCTATAATTAGGGTTATATTGACAGTCAAATGGTCACAGGACAGGCTGAGTATATATCTACGAGGCAAGTTAAAATTATACAATATCATAAATTTTATATAAGGAATTCGATAGAAATGTCTTGATATAACGGGACACACTGCTGTATAATTCAATAAAGAACCAAAGCAGTATATTCTTAGTAACCAATTTTCATCTCACCACGGTGTGATCAACCTATAATTCACATTCAAAGAACCCTATATTCAAAACCAAAATTTAATCTCCTTAACTTAATAAGCGAAATAAAACCCCCTCGGTACTTAAACGTCAGGAATGAATTGAAATAAGAAACTTCAAAATACAAAAACTTATCATAAGCCAAATAACGTGGTTGCAACTTTCTAAAGAGTAGGAAAAAAGTTGGTTAAAGCTGTTCTAAACCAGTGAAGAATTTTCATTTTTATATGGGAACTGATGACTTGCGGGTAACCGGGCTGGCGCGATGGGCTTATATATACTATTAGGGCATCAACTACAAAGACATCATCTATGCATTGTCATATATTCTATGCCTCATAATCCAAATAAATATACGGTAGATAAAAGTAAAGTGGAGACAATACTAACCACTTTAGTAACCCACCAAACGTGTTGAATAATAAATGGACATAATTTAAAATCAAATTCCCATTCTTGTTTCCCAACGTTAAAATGTCCAGTCATTAATCCAGAATTCCCACCGTATTCACCCATCATAGCTCTCACAGTAACTTCCTTGATACTAACATCATTTGGATCTTGTGTCTTGGAAGCTGTCCAGTAAGCACCAGTAGAGTTTTTATTGTAATATGTTTCGCAACCTTCATGATCATGACCAGTTAATATAATACCAGGTTCATCATTGAAAATCAGGTTCAATACACGTTGAGAAACGTCATGGCTCAAATGGTTTTGTGATCGTAGTTTACCAATTTTATAAGGCTCTCTTGCATTTTCATGATAGTAATCAATATATGGGCCATCAACACAAAGTCCAGCTTCTTTATAGAAAGGTACATGAGTTAGCAATATAGTTGCACCTTTGAATTTTCTTTCGAATAATTGATACAAGAATTCCCATGTGTAATCAACAAATTCAGGTTGTAAAGCAGGGCCTTCTAATAACAGTGAGTTCAACACAACAATACGATAAGCTTGTGGAGTTCCTCTATTGTATTCGATCCAATAGTTATCTTTCCCAAACAATTGGACATAACGAGTCATATGTTGCCAGGTTGCATCACCTGAATAACCAACATCGTGGTTCCCAGTAACGTTTAAGAATAATGGTTCATTTTCAAGTTTTTTCGTGTAATTTGGTGTATTCCAATCGTAAACATCGTTATAACCAAATTCTAAATCGTGGATATTTTTAGCCTTTGTATCTTCCAAATATTTCATCCAATCAACTTTTTCGTTATTTGCAATGAAGTCCAATACATATTTGCGGTGTTCATCAGGCTGATCATATAATCTTGTAACGTAACGTCTTGTTCTATTGAAAAATTCCGAATCACCAATCCACTGAGATGAGAATAAATCACCTAGCACGGCAACATAATTTGGCTGTAATCTTTTCTTCATGGTTTTATAAATGTGACCCAAATAATAATCATTACCATAAGTATCTAATCTTTTGATATATGGAGTCGAAGGCCAATTACCTTTGATTTGAGGATCACCAAATGCTAGCATCTTGATATCAGGTATATTTGGAGTTTGGTATTCTGTTGGTGCAATATATTGATCAATCAAATCACCTAGGTATGGTATTGGTTTTAAACTATCCCAAATTGTAGATGATGGGTTAGTTTTAGGTTTTTGATATTCCCAAGAACATATGTTTGGAGTTAATGAAGGATAAGTGTATATGTAAACGTTGAGCAAAATAGCTATGGAGAACACCGTATAGGCGAACTTTCTGATCAATGACATCTTGATCTGATAAAGCTATGTGATGATCTATCCACTTTGACTTGCTAATGGTACTGGTATTAAACGGTTTTTTCGCCCATTATACAAATTGAGCGCGTGTTTGAATTCCAATCGCGATTTGACAGATTTCGGTACTGATGGCCTATTACTGGGGGCTTAGAGGACAACTTCACGTTGAGGAGTTGATATAACTCTTAACAAATGAAATTTGGAGAGTACATTTGGATATTGGTCACCATTTTCCCTTATTACTACAATTCTTTAATACAAATTTTGACATGTACCTTGTTATAAAATTTAATGTCACATGACCCAATATAATTTGATTTCCGCGAAATCTTTGAATTTCATGAAAACCAAATTGAAACTGACTCTTTAGAGGGAGAGAAGAGGTTTCAAAATCGATTTAACCAGTAGTGAAGTGAATTTATTGTGTTATTTTTCTTGGGATTATATATTCAAAACGTATAGATAGTCATGTCTGCCTTACCAAAACGAATCATCAAAGTATGTGTTGTTCAATTTGGGCTTTTTCAGGTTTCCTGATGGTAGTACCATATTAATATGGGGAACAATGTGGCAAAAGGAAGTTCTAACATGAGGATTAGGAAACTGAAAGATTAGTCAGTGATCCAGTACCAGGTATAACTGCGTCTCCACATGAAGAGAATCTCAGATATTTTGACGTTACAATTGAAGGACCAGATCAAAGTCCTTATGAAGGTGGTGTATTTAAATTGGAACTCTTCTTACCAGATGATTATCCAAGTGAGTAGTTTATGAATTATTAGAATGTATATGATGTGAAGCTAACATTATATAGTGATTGCACCAAAAGTTAGATTTTTAACTAAAATTTATCATCCAAATATTGATAAATTAGGTAGAATATGTCTTGATGTATTGAAAAGTATGTTTTAAGTATAGAACACCAAGAAGATGGATTATATATACTAACCAAATTATAGATAATTGGTCACCAGCATTACAAATAAGAACCATACTATTATCTATTCAAGCTTTATTGGCAGCGCCAAATCCAAATGATCCATTAGCTAATGATGTTGCAGAAGAATGGTTAGAAAATGAGAATCAAGCAATTCAAACAGCAAGAGAATGGACACAAAACTATGCTAAATGAAGGGATCCCAATGGGGGTTTTCCATTATTGGTTTTTCATTATTTTCTCATACTTTATTTTAACCGGGGTTTATTACTATTGATATTTGATCAATCTGTGAGTTGATATTACAGATGGGGACCTGCTAGATTTGATTTAATCTCTTTATGTGCTATACTCGATCCAGCTCACTGTAGAGTGGTACTAAGTCTTTTCATATCTGAGTCTTAGCTTGTATAAATTAGATAATGACATTCACTTTTACTTTGTATGGTGGTTGTAGCTGTATATCCGCGAAGTCGGCAAACAGAGCCATTACTTTTACGGTTAATTTATCAGCGTTAACAATGGGTGTGTTGGCGTGGTTTGGAATGGGTAGTTATACAAATAGGCGCTTGTATAGTCCATTATCCCATAATCGTTATTGAACTAATATATATATATTCATATTCATATGTATATATGTATGTACATACAAATACACACACCTCTTTATAAATCAATTATAAACCTGTTTATCGGGTTAATCGCGTTTGAATATTGGTGTTGGATGTGTCACTTACCGTATTCACCACCTGCTCCTTTTTCACATTGAAAACAATTAGAAATCAACGTTTTTCATTGTTACTGTTATACTACTTGTTATAAGATTGTTGAAGGTGTCTGGTGTATTCAGTTTGTCGGTTTGTATAGGGCGGTATCATAGAAAAAGAAAGAGAGGTAATAAACTCAGTTTTTACACACAGCGCTTCTTTTAATCATATAGTTTTAAATATAGACTCAGTGTATTACCATATTTTCAATAAGGATTTGCAATTTTACGCGCTTAAAAGCCAGATCATAAATTTTCAATTAGGTAATCAAATAAAAATTTAAATTTAAAATCCTTTGGATCAACTTTTCATAAAAACGGAATCCTTGTTACCAACCGGGCGGTTAGTTTGATTTCTAAAGACATTTTTATATTCAACCACAACGAATATATCAGGAGTTGTCTTGATATCCATTATATAGGGAAACACTAGGAGAGAGAGAGAGAAAGAGTATAAGAGAGAATAAGAGACAGAGAGACAGAGACAGAGAGTATAAGATAAGGTTTAGGAGGTTTATAGAATAAGAAGTTACGTTTCCCCCATTTCAAATCAATAGAAGAAGGAACAATAAAAAAAATGGGACCACACGAGTTGGATCCGAATAAATCACCAACAAGTCCCTTTAATGATGATCATCAGTTCCAGGATATAAATTTGGATAACGATAACGATGAGAATTTAAATTTCCAATCCCATGAGCTTCCGAAAAGATCTGGCGGCTCAATTCTTAGAACTTCATCATCACAAAAAAGAAGAAATAATCCAAATGCAAGAATTATATTTAGTGATCATGATACCACTATAAATGAAGATGATTATAAATACGAAAGTAATAATGAATTAACAAAATCAACATCTTCAGATTCTTTCCAACATACTCCAAAAAATTTTCAACAAAGTGCAAAATTTGAAGATGATTTAAATTATGAAGATACCGTTATTGATGCTTCCGATATTAAGAGGAAAGACTCGGTAATGAAAAGACATCGTTGGGGTACTCAACGTAATAAAAAGGGTAAGCCTACCGTGGGGAGAGCTAAAACTTTGAGATGGAAATCAAGACACGAAAAACCTCATGATGATAATGCAAATAATACAGATGATGAATTGAGCGATGAAGAAAAACAAAAAAATAGAGCTAATGAATTCCGTTCAGTTTATTTTAACATGCCATTGCCTCAAGAAATGGTTAATGAAAATAATGAACCAATTGCACAATATCCAAGAAATAAGATAAGAACAACAAAATATACTGCTTTATCATTCATACCAAAAAATTTAACTTTCCAATTCAAAAACATTGCAAATATCTATTTCTTAGTGTTAATCATCTTGGGGTTCTTCAATATATTTGGTGTTCCAAATCCAGGATTATCAATGGTGCCCTTAATTGTCATTGTTATCATAACAGCTATAAAAGATGCAGTGGAAGATTCAAGACGTACAGGTTTAGATATGGAAGTTAATAACACCCCAACACATATTCTCAGCGGTGTAACAAATCATAATCAATTAGAAGATAACGTTTCATTATGGAGAAGATTTAAAAAATTAAATACAAGATTGGTACTAAAATTTTTTAGATTTTGTGAAGAAAGTTTTACCAAAAATGGTAGAGAAAAGGCAAGATTATCTAAATTAGCACAAGAATCAATGTCAATGAGGAAATCGTTTGATTCATTCGAAGATAATAGAAAATCTGTTCAACTGGATGATTTATCAAGACAAAGTTTTGAAAATCCATTCAATGATGATAATAACATTTCCACTAATGATTCCATAATAGACCCTAATTCAATGTCACAACCAAATGGTTCACCAACTCAGGCAAAATTTGATAAGAATTTTTGGAAAAATGTTAAAGTTGGTGATATTTTGAGAATTCATAATAACGATGAAATACCTGCTGATATCATTTTATTATCAACTTCTGATTCAGATGGTGCATGTTATGTTGAAACTAAAAATCTGGATGGTGAAACCAATTTGAAAGTTCGTCAAGCTTTAAAAGCTGGTCATCAAGTTAGACATTCAAAAGATATACAACGTTCAAAATTTTGGGTCGAATCTGAAGGTCCACATGCTAATTTATACAACTATCAAGGTAACCTAAAATGGTATGGTGAAGAATCTCAAATAAGAAATGAACCAATCACAATAAACAATTTGTTATTAAGAGGTTGTTCATTAAGAAATACTAAATGGGCTTTAGGTATAGTTATCTTCACAGGTAGTGATACTAAAATTATGTTAAATTCCGGTGAAACTCCAACAAAAAAATCAAGAATATCAAAAGAACTAAATTATTCAGTCTTGTATAATTTCTTCTTGTTATTTATCTTGTGTTTCGTTTCAGGGCTTGTCAATGGTATATCATATAATCAAACCGTCAATTCACGAAATCAATTTGAATTTGGTACGATTGCTGGATCTTCCATTGGTAATGGTTTTGTTGCATTCTTCGTTGCTGTGATTTTATATCAATCATTAGTGCCCATTTCTCTTTATATCTCTATTGAGATTATCAAAACTGCACAGGCATATTTCATCTACTCTGATGTTAATATGTATTATGAAAGATTGGATTACCCATGTACACCAAAATCTTGGAATATCTCAGATGATTTAGGTCAAATTGAATACATTTTCAGTGATAAAACTGGTACTTTAACTCAAAACGTTATGGAGTTTAAAAAATGTACAATTAATGGTGTCAGTTATGGGAGAGCATATACCGAAGCTTTGGCAGGTTTAAGAAAAAGACAAGGTGTTGATGTTGAAGAAGAATCTGCAAGAGAAAAAAAGGCAATCGCACAAGATCGAGAAGTTATGATTCAAAAGCTTTATCAAATGTCACAGAATTCTCAATTAAGACCACAAGAAGTTACGTTCGTTTCCAAAGAATTTGTACAAGATTTACAAGGTGAAAAAGGTGATGCTCAACAACGTGCAAATGAACATTTCATGTTATCATTGGCTCTTTGTCATTCTGTTTTAGCTGAAATGGATAAAAATGATGATGGTCGTATCTTGTTGAAAGCCCAATCACCTGATGAAGCAGCTTTAGTCGGTACGGCTAGAGATGTTGGTTATTCATTTATTGGAAGAACTAAAAAAGGTGTGATTTTAGAAGTTCAAGGTGTTCAAAAAGAATTTCAAATCTTGAATGTCTTGGAGTTTAACTCTACAAGAAAAAGAATGAGTGCAATTATTAAGATCCCTGCAGAAGTGGAAGGTGGTGAACCTAAAGCCTTGTTAATCTGTAAAGGTGCTGATTCTATCATTTATTCAAGATTGAAGGCACAGTCTGATGAATCTCTCTTGGAAAAAACTGCTTTACATCTTGAAGAATATGCAACTGAAGGTTTAAGAACTTTATGTATTGCACAAAGAGAACTTAACTGGGCTCAATACACGGAATGGAATAAAAGACATGAAATTGCAGCTGCTGCTTTAGTTAAAAGAGAAGAAAAAATGGAAGAAGTTGCAGACTCTATTGAAAGAGAATTGGAATTGTTAGGTGGTACTGCCATTGAAGATAGATTACAAGATGGTGTTCCTGATGCAATTGCAGTCTTGGCACAAGCCGGTATTAAACTATGGGTTTTGACTGGTGATAAGGTTGAAACAGCTATAAACATTGGGTTCTCATGTAACTTGTTGGGTAATGATATGGAATTACTGGTTTTGAAAACTAGTGGTGATGACGTTGAAAAAATTTCTCACGATCCAAAACAGATTGTATCACACCTATTAGAGAAATACCTAAAGGAAAAATTCAATATGGAAGGTTCTTGGGATGAAGTTGAAGAGGCCAAAACCATTCATGAACCACCACAAGGTAATTATGGTGTTGTTATTGATGGTGATGCCTTGAAACTAGCTTTACAAGGTGATAACATGAGAAAATTTTTATTGCTTTGTAAACAATGTAAAGCTGTGCTATGTTGCAGAGTTTCACCTGCTCAAAAAGCTGCAGTGGTGAAGATGGTTAAAGAAACCTTGGATGTTATGACATTAGCCATTGGAGATGGGTCCAATGATGTTGCTATGATTCAATCTGCTGATATCGGTGTAGGTATCGCAGGTGAAGAAGGTAGACAAGCTGTCATGTCTTCGGATTATGCATTTGGACAATTTAGATACTTGGCAAGATTGTTGTTAGTTCATGGACGTTGGTCTTATAAAAGATTAGCGGAAATGATTCCAACTTTTTTCTATAAAAATGTTATTTTCTCCCTTGCATTATTTTGGTATGGTCTTTACAATCAATTTGATGGGTCATATTTTTTCGAATATACCTATTTAATGTTTTATAATTTGGCCTTCACTTCTTTACCTGTTATATTTATGGGGATTTTTGACCAGGATGTTAACGATGTTATATCGTTATTAGTTCCACAACTATATACAACAGGTATTCATAGATCTGAATGGACAATGCAAAAGTTTTGGTGGTATATGGTTGATGGTCTTTATCAATCTATTATTTCATTTTTTTTCCCATATATCTTATATTACAAGACTGGTCTTGTAACTTATAATGGGCTAGGTTTGGATCATCGTTATTGGATGGGTACATTTGTTGCTTCAATTGCCGCCATTTCTTGTAATTTATATATATTGATGCATCTATTCACATGGGACTGGTTTTCATGTTTATTTATCTTCTTGTCAATTATTATTGTTTTCGGTTGGACTGGTATATGGAGTTCTTCGTTAACATCTGCAGAATATTATAAAGCTGGTGCTCAAGTTTATGGTTCTACATCATTTTGGGCTTGTTTACTGGTTGGTATTGTTATTTGTGTTTTACCAAGATTTCTTTATGATGTTGTTCAAAAATTCTTCTATCCTAAAGATGTCGATATCATTAGAGAATGTTATGATAGAGGTGATTTTAGTCAATATCCAGCAAATTATGATCCAACAGATCCTGATAGACCTAAAATATCCAAATATTCTGCTGACTACTCAATTGAAAATCAACTTGTTCAAAATTCTAAATCTGCTCAAGCTTCAGCAGGTCCAACTTCACCTATGTCATCAAAGCATAAGAATTCATCCGTTTTCAAAAGACAATCATTTTCTAGAAATTCAAGAAAATCTAAAGAATATCAAGTTGATTATGATCAAGAACTAGATACTGAAGAGATTTCGATGAATCATTATGTTGATGCAAGTGGTACACCAAGATTCGCAGAAAATGAAAGATTCAATAACATTGATGAAAGAGTCAATGGTGGTGAAGATGATGAGGATATCATTGAAAGATATGTTCCAAGAACTTCATTAGATAGACAAAGAGCATCTCTACAGAGAGATAGACAAGGTCAACCAAGACAAAGTGTCGAAAATGCCAGAACTTCATTAGATTTACCAGGTTTAACAAGAGCTGAGACATTATTGAGTAATAGAAGTAATCAATAAGAGCATGACAAATTAAACAATAACAACAACGAATAAAGCGAAACCGCTGAAGAAACATTATTATACAACAAATTAAGCACAATTTTTATACAATTAAAATCATACTAAACATTCAACAACAAACACGGAAACAAGAAGAATTTCAATGCATGTTACTTAAATATGTACACTGTATATTATCCTTTTACAATTCATTTCATTTGTACTATTATAATCAAAAAGAAAATTATTCATTAGCTTTTGTAAGCATTCCTCATAGTAGCAATCTGAATGGACGAATTAAATTTACGAAAAGGAAAAATGTCTTTTTTTAAATTTTGTTCTATTTTGGGTTTTCCGAGCTCTTATCCCTGGAATTACCCGATTTGGAGTAACTCTTTGATCTGTGTGTCTCGTAACGGGACATTTCAATTTTTTTTTTTTCATTTTTCCGTTCCGTTGGAGAACTGAAATGATTGAGAGAGACTATATTTGAAATAAGTAAGAATCTGGATAGTATCTGTATAGTATCTGTTTGGAACCTGGATGGGATTTTGCCATATAATGTAGTTGTACTTACTAAGTTGAGGGCCAAATTTTGCTCATAAGAATTTTTAGAGTTTTTTTTAAGATTTTTTTTTTTTTGATTGTACGTACAAATTTTAAATTGTTCAACTTTGATATTGAAGATATGAATAATGAGAGTCATTTGCTTTTGGAATATTTTGATCAAATACTCTTGAATAAGCTCATAAAAGTAGGGATATTTCCAGTAAATCAAATAAGAGAGCACTTTTTAAGACCACTTTATGTAGCTCATATCCAATCCAAACATTTCCATTGAAGCATAAAATCAGTTGGTTTAGTACAGGTTTTGTTGATTTAATACAGAAGTTTCTACAGTTTTTAAGTCTCAATAGAATCAAAATTACAAGCGTTATGTAACCCATCATCAACCAACCAATAGATATCGAAGGTTCGGGTTACAGAAAACATACCACTAAGGCCGAAAGCAAGTAACTTATCTATGCTAACTCATCACTGCACACTTGTCCACTAATCCTGTTTCGATATAACGGTTCATGTCATTATCGTAAATTAATATATTAAACACATGTTTAACTTGTACTCAATAGCGGAAGAAATTTGTAGCATGTGAGACACTTTAAAAACCGAAGGGCAATTTTTTCACAAATCCGCAAAAATTTGATTGAAAAATCAACTCATTTATACCAAAATTTTCAAAGTTCAACAGTTTGGTTTAAAGCCTGTCTATCATACATGTATAACTTGTCATTTAATTGCGGACCTGCCATTCAACAAAATGGGAAACGTCAAGGTTGAATTTTCTGGTTCGTAATTAGTCGACAGGTTTAATTTACATGGAGGTACGAATGCTTTGAGCCAAATCGGAGATATCCGTTTACATTTATTATTTCACCACTTACCTCTTGATAACTTGTTCAGAGTATATTAGTTGAATGTGTGTATTGAAACTTACCGGCTGAGGGGCTTGTTTGCAAGTTTTTCTATTTTTCAGGTATTCAGTATTGTTTAATTGATTTGACCAATCAAGAGAAAAATATGTAGATTTGCACCAAGGCTTTCAAGGACCTTACAGATTGAGTTAAAGGCTGACTGTTGATCTCTTGTGTTTTATTTAACTGTGATTTGAAACAAAAAAAAAGAAGTTGAAAAGGACGATATTCTAGCCAGGGAGTATATTTTATGCGCTAACTTCTTCTTTGAGATCTTGAGATCATCGCAGAAACTTTGTAGCAGGTATTCTTTCTGTTTCATTTTGAGACACTTACGCTATTCACCATATTTGAAATGTATTGAAGAAATACAAGCACTCCAACTCTAATTTAACTTTTATATATTTTTAAATGTATACACGTATGATGGAACACATTTAATGGTAAGCGTATACGCTATAGCTTACTATATGACATATACATTAGTACGATAGTTAAAAAATTTTTCACTTTTGTCTTGACAATCTATATCCTAATTCATGGGGAAGAGTAATCAAAATTTTTAAAAATTTGATTATTGAAGATCTTATCTCTATTAAAATTTCCCTAATTAATCCCAAAGCATAATGTAAACTGTTGAGCCCTATCCTTAGCAGATAAATTTCTAACTGAAGCATCTATAATGTTCGGTGCTAATTACATACATTTCAATGCCTCGACGAAAGCCATCATGCAGATATTCCGGACAAGGAGACATTTTGTGTTTTTTTTTGCCCAAAAAGAGGACAGGGACAATTCACACTCGGAGCGTTATAGGGAGTGTAGGTAATCAAGTGTACATGTGTAATTGTGGAAACTTTAAATGGGTTACAATTGATATGAATGAATTATTGCCAATTATTGTCTTGTGGACGATATACTTTGCTCTCTTGTCTTTGAATTGTTACTAGTAGATCTTGGTTTGGTTTTGTAAATCGGCTTGGGAAATCGATGGAAAAATAAATTGAAAAGATACATAAAGGACAATATTTTTACACCGGCTTTTCAAAAACAGCACACACAGTAGGACATTGAAGAGAGAATAAGATGCACGAGGATAGTTTAATAGCTTTCCAGTTTATTACCCATCTATCATCTTATTTCTTCAAATCAAGCCACTCAATTGTCTCACACACCATTGTCTCAAATTGGAAACCGTTGAGCTTTTCTCGAAATTAAAATCGGTCGACTCAAGAAAAGTGCTTTGGTACTCTCTAGATCTGATCAGTGCACCGTGTGAGTTTTATATTGTACCTACTTTGAAATGAATAAAGAGGGCTAGATTATGATATCCAGTGAAAGTTTGTCTCTCATTGGTGATCTAGGGTTGTTTTTGAATTTTGTCAGTAATCAAATGTATATTTTTTAGCTGTTACACTCTAACGTAATAAAACATTTGGCGTAAAATTTAATATCAAGGTTGCTATCTTTAACTTGGTTAAATTAACCTTTACATTAACAAATTTAACTGGTTAAACTCACGTTTGAATCTTTAAATCTCATGCTGTACGTTAGTGTTTTTTTTCCAGATGTGAGCCAAATTTATTGATTTTGATGCACATTCGTACATCGTGGACAGAAACCTTTCAACAGGTCAAAAATAAATCGAGGACAAAGAAACATTGAGGTAAATAATGAAGGTTGAATATATACATAGGATTATTTGGTATTACACAGTACGCTGTCTAGTCAAGCACAATAGATGAGTTCAAAGACTATCATCAGCTAGTTTACTATCAACTCAGGGATTTCACCCGAGGAGGTAATTTTACTCTCCATTACATTTTACAAACTGTTTGTTCTTTTTATGTCTATGTTCACCAAATATGGACACATGATGCAAAGTACCAGCATTTTTACCCCATCAACCACGATTACATTACAAGAATTTAAAAGTAAAAGCAATTTGGCATAGGAAGTAGTGGGCCATATATTCCCAGGGTGATGATACTACATAATACTTTTTAATGCCCTTTGTAATAGTACGATCTTTATTGATATGGTAACCAAAGCGTTGTATGTAGAAAGGTTAAAAATTTTTCAACCTTGGTATATAAACCGAGCAATACCCCCAATTGAAGATTCATCAAGTGCTTGCAAAGAAATATACACATACCATTCAATTTCTACACTTTATCGGCTACATATTCTATAAATCTCTTATCCAAAAGGTTTCTGTTTCTATTTCTATTCTTCAAATTTAGTCTGGACATTTCCAATCTCATTGTGGTAACACTTTTTTTTTTTTTTTTTGAAAAATTATTTGTCCATTTTTTCATATACACTAAACAGGGATAGAATAAAACCCATTAGATATCCTACAATTATACTACAATTTAGTACTATAACCAAGTCATTATCATCAATTGATCACTTGAGTATCGGGTTTGTTCAAACTGGGTTTATCCATCATAGGTAAGTTGCACTAATATATACACAGCTTTCAGCTTTTGGTTTTGTTGATTGGCCCCCTTTTTTTTTTTTTTTCTCTTTCTCTCTGTTGAGTCCAGCTCGTGTCCTGTCTGAATATGTCCATTTGCCAAAATGTGCAAATGATCAACATAGGAGAAATTTCAACCGCTGTTCAATTGTTTTAAACTCATAGTTATAGAGCGTATTGGGCTAAGGTGGTGTGTGTGTGTGTTATAGATCTCTTGAGGAATTTGCAGTTTCCATTGAAGAAGTTTATAATCAAGTCATTTTCCCACTTTGTTCATAATTGCTCAGACCTGTAACGATATACCGAGAGCTGTGGGTATATTAAGATACAATTGTTATTAGAGAGAGATATTATTATTGTTCAATTACAGTGATTTTCAAAGGCCTTTTTTTTTTAGTACAAAATCCATTAATAGATTGCAGACTTTGGATCAACCCGTCTCCGTTACACAGTATTGCCAATTTGAAGCTGATACTTACCAAAGCTCAAATTGTCAAGCAAATACGATTATACGCTCACAAGCCACGGGGAAATAGATCAGCAAAACCAAAACAATATCGTCCTTGGAAAATTTGAATTATATTAACATTCCACATAGCTTCAAGGTGCCAATCTATATACAAACTAGACACAACCGTCATTCTCGTTCCATTTTTTGACCATTCCGTTCATAATTATCCACACGTTAGCTGTGTAAAGCCAGCATCTTGCATGTCAATTACCCATACAACTAGATTCTCACCAGTATAATCATTTAAAATCATGAAAGTTCCTGGGTAAGTGTTTCCATTTTTGCAAGTCAATTAAAACATATATTGGCCAATTGTACTAACAATGTACCACAGATTGAGCTATAATGCAAACGGCGGATTACAAGAATCATCCATACTAGCGCCAAACTCCAAACTATCACTCGAACAAGAACATGAGCAACAACAACAGCAGCAGCAACAACCATCAACCAAAAAGGTTTGGAGATTGAAGAAATATCATAGATCAGAAGACGAAATCAAGACTCAGCAGAAAGATTATGAAAATTTGGAGTTCAATACCAAAAAGACTTCACCTAGAAGACCAAAGACCAAAAATGGGCAACAAGAATTTGTCTTTGTTGATTTATCACCAACTAAAAAGGGCACTTCAAGTTCAAAAGAGTCAGAGTCTCCATCAACAACCGCGCCAAAGAAACAAGGTAGAGTATCAAGACTGTTTCGCCTAAGCACAGCTAGCGAGAGCGCCTTGCCCAAAACTGCGTCACAAGGTCCCCATCCAGCTAAACCATCATTGTCATCGTCATCATCAAGACCATCTTTAATGTCTTCTCCTGAATTACCAGATTTGCCAGCACAGGTAGAGCCAATACACCAACAAAGACAAAAAGTCGTACAGCCTATTCCTCGTTTGGCTCCAACATCTCATGCTCCACCACCAATTCAACCACCTCACTTGAAAAGATCATATACAACTGCAAATGCCGCTAGATACTTGGAAAGATCATCTTCTTCAGCTTCCTTAGTGATGACAGTTTCGGAAAATGGCCGTGCTGTCTTGCAGCCATGTCAAGCACCATCCAAACCAGGAATTTCAAGAACTTTGTCAACTTCTTCTTCAGTCTCTGATATGTACAGCCTGTCAAGAGCTAATTCTGCTAGACAATCACCAATTCCCTCACCTCCAAGAAGAACAATCTCTCCAATGCATGCTCAACACCTCGATACATATTCAGATTACGCCGAGTCTCAACATGAAGATGAAGAGGTGCAATCTGATGAACCAGATTACGAATTTGGTGAAACAGAAGCGGACGCTACAAAAGCATTTTCTAGAGTTGTTAAAAGACAAGCCTCTTTTAGAAAAAGGGCAAACACCGCATCTTCAAACAATTCTATTGTGTCGTCGTCTTCTCCAGTGGTTCCACGTTTGTTGTCCAGAAACCAATCCATCTCTTCAATGAACTCAGCATACAAATCAAGAATCTCACCATCAAGATCGAGTATGATGCTTCGCCAATCTGCATTATTACAACAGCCTCAACCTCATTTATTCCAAACTCAACAGCAAACTCTATATTCACCTCATGATCAACCAAATGATTTCAATTTTTCATTTTTTGATGATCTTCAACCAGCATCAAGAAACAACAACAACAACAACAGTCATAAAAAGACATCATCAATCACAGAAAGTGTCGCTCAGTTAGGACCACCATTAGAGATTAACTCTTCTGACAATGATCCAGAAAGTCCATACACCTCAAATACAGATGTTATGTACCCATTTGAATTTGGTAATGGAGGACTCGATCATACACATCCCGATAATGAAAATGAACATCATCAAGGAAGTAGTCATTTCGATGAGACTTTCAAAACAATGACTAGTCATGATCACTCAGTCGGGGCTGATACTATTTCTGGATTCGAAGATAATGGACAATCTTTCTTTGACTTTAATGCATTTATAAATTATGAAGATAAGCATTTTTAGAATCGAGTTTTTTATTATTATTCCGTTATATTTAGCGTCATATTTCATTCTACTGATTTAGTTCCCAAGGGACTACAATCAGAGAAGAAAATTTTATCAAAGTTCTCTCAGTTACATATTTACATTTGTTAAGTTTTCATTTACGGTTTTTTTTTTTTGCATAAAGTGATGGTATATCACGCAATACTCATCACACAAATTTTGTCAATAGATAGTTAAATACAGGTTACATTATAAAAATTTAAAAAGTGTATCGTTGTTGATATGTGTAGCACTTATTCAAGGATTGATCTAACGTACTCTATACAGTCGTCTTGTGTCTTCGTTGGGTTATCCAATTGCCAAATGAGAATCTTTTCATTGATTTTACTCATCCAGGGACCTGGTTTGGTATTCAATCTTTTTATAAGTGTTTTACCATCCACTATAGGCTTTATTAAATACGATTCTTGTAAATTTTCCTTGTGTATAACGTCAAAAAATGCTTCAAATTGTGTAATAGTATCTTGAACATCACCACTTTCAATGGTTTTATCAAAAAAATTAAAGGCAATTGTAAGATCCAAATATGGACCAAATTGTTTCAATAAAAGACCAATGTCTGATCTTTTGTAATTTGGAAGTTGGGAAACAATATTTTGATACGTTTCTGTTGTGCTAACTAGCTTTGTAATTATATCAGCATCTGCTTTTGATAATTTCACACCTTCTTTGACTATCAATTCGGTAGCAAACGTTTGCTTTTTGGCATTGAAGAATACCTTTTCATCTCTCCACTTCCTCAAGACAATCGCCAACCAAAATAGCTTCTGGAGCTCTTTTTCACTTGATATTTTATCAAAGACCGCACTGAGTTTTGTATTTTGATCAAAATCCTTGATGACTTTTAATGAATGAGGCATTGACTCTTGAATTTGTAAAAATTTCTCTTTAATTAAGGCCTCATCATTATATTCCGATACTTTCTCTTGAAAAGGACCAAAATTGAAAATTGTATCCAATAGGTTAGCACTGGTTAATAACTCGAGACCATATATTGGATCTTTACTGATTAAAGTCTTTTCTATCTCAACACCAACTCTTTCACGACTGATTTTGTGAATCAACGCTTCTTTGATTGAGGTTTGTTTCATTGATTCATACGTTTCATTGTCAATAGTGAAGTTGAATCGGCTCGCAAACCTGATGAGTCTTAGTACCCTCAATGGATCATCCAAAAAGGTTTTCAATGGTTCCAACGGAGTTCTCAAGACACCCTTTTCTAAATCTTGTAAACCTTTCATTGTGAAATCTTCAACTTTCTCTTTTTGTATATTGTAAAACAAGGCATTCAACGTGGCATCCCTTCTCAAAGCATCTTCTTGAGGGGTACCATATTTTATTATTGGTATTCTACTCTCTTCTGTATATTCTTCACTTCTAAGATTAACAAAATCAACGTCTAACCCATATAATTTTGTAGTAGCGGTCTCCAAATGTTTTGATTTCTCTGGATTTTTTTCAATCTTATGAATGTTACTGGGAGATAACTGATAGGTCTCATAATTATTAACTAAAAATTCTTTCAAAGTTTCTGCAAACTCTTCACCAGACAGTTTATTAATGGCAATATCCAAGTCATTACTTTCGTCACCTAGCAGTTTGTCTCTAACCCAACCTCCTGTGATTCTGAGCTCCAAATTCTCGCCCCCGTTTTTTGCATTGTAATCTGCAGTGAAATCCTTCAGCAAATTAGAGATCTTGGATTCTGTTTCAGTTAATTGAATTCTAGGATTTGTGAGATCAAATTTAGGAATGGATGCCATTGTTCGCCTATATTTAACGCTTATAAATTGGGAAATTGGTAAAGCTCTTTTCATGCAATTCAAATAACGTATCATGCAAGATTCAAAACAAAGATTTAAAAAACGATTGGCATGAATATATACAGAAAGAAACACTCACAGCAAGACCACTCTAAACACCAATTGTAACTTGTAACTTGACTGTTAATGCTCATCACCTTTGAAAATTAGTAAGGTACAATAAAAATTCGCGAACAAGAAGAAAATTATCGACACGTAATACTTTGGCAGATATATCCGATGTCGCGAATTTTTCACTGTTAAAAAAATGTATAATAAACAAAGTAAAGACTTAGTTGAAGGCGTAACATTACTTTTCCTGTTATTTGCTGTCAAGTACTGGTTGGTGGCGTATACTACGATATATAATACTGGGTGAGGTAACCTTATATTAGCAAATCGCTTTTTCCAAGTCAATTAATAGCTAAAAAATTGCCGCCCAAAATGTCTGACAATAGTAAATATAAGTATGAAGAGATGTCAAATAAAGTCCTAAGGCAGGACAGGAAACTACTATCGAATAAGGCTGATCCCTTGAAAGATGCCGCTCTTTCAGCTCCAACATCGCTTGCGGGAAAAGTTTCATTGAAGGACATGGGTACCAGATCATCAGCCGAACCTGAGGCCAAAGAAGAAAGTGATATAGCTAAAGCAGTTGCAGATCAGTTCAAAGACAAAGAAGTTAAGAAACGTCAAGGGAATCTTAAATCTGCCCGCTTTAACAACTCTTCACTTTTAGATTCTGGAAGTATTGAAAAATTGAAGTATTATCCTAAATCACAAGAGACCAATTTAGCTTATGAAAATTTAGTATCGTGGGTTTCAGAGCAATTCGGAAATGATATTCAACACAGCACGGCTATTAGCGCAACAGATTTAGTTCTCGAGGCTTTGAAAGATGACTCTATGACAGATATACAGAAGAAGAAGCAAATTGAAGACACACTAGACTTCAAAATCGATGACTTTCAATTTTCCAACGCCATAAAAATATCCAACGGAATCACAGACTATGAAGAAGAAAGTCGAGATCAAGAGGAAGACGCAGGGGTTGCGGTAGATTTTGATGAAGAAGAGGAAGGTGCTGATCAAGAAAGTGAAGATGAGAGTGAGGACGACTTTGCTGGTCCTGCGCTAGATGATTTCGTTCAACACGGTGAAGCAGAAGAAATCAAAAATCAGGAGGGAGAAGAAGTCATACGGTTCAACGAGCAAAAATCTGAAGCTCAAGGTTCCATATTGATCAAGGACATAGACTCGTTTTATCTTCAAAGATTGATTTCTTCCCATCATGCAGATATGGATGCCTCAGAGGTACAACTATTGTCTTCTAAACTGCTAGAGCTCATAGAATCTCCATTGACTGGCAAAGAATTTGAACAAAATCTACTGAAAATGATAGACTCCGACAAAGTAGAGCTGGTTGAATTGCTCATATTGAATCGTGAGGTTATACTTTGGGGTACAAGACTCGCCAAAGCTGATCCAGAAGATCGTCAAGCCATTATAGCAGAGCTTCAATCGAGTGCGTCAAAGCACTTAATGGAAGATTTAAAGAGCCCAGATGAGAGCGAATCGGCGGCAAAAAGAAGAAAGAAAGACCCAAGCGGTCAAAGTGATATTTCAACAGTTAGAAAGCCAAAATTAGTTAACCTAGACGACTTGTCATTTGACCAAGGCTCTCATTTAATGACGACTACCAAAGTTAATTTACCAAAAGATTCTTTCAAAAGAACAAAGAAGAACTACGAAGAAATACACATCCCAGCTCCGGCAAAGCCAAAAGATGAAGAAGAATTAGTAACAATATCAAGCCTGCCTGTTTGGGCAAGAGAGGCTTTCTCAAGTGCTGAAACATCTACTTTGAATAGAATCCAATCCAAAGTGTTTCCGACAGCTTTCAACAAAGACTCAAATATTTTACTATGTGCGCCAACAGGTGCTGGTAAAACCAATGTTGCTATGCTCACAGTCTTACGCACACTAAGTAATTTTAGAAGAGAGGATGGGTCTTTTGATTTGGGCAACTTCAAGATCGTTTACATTGCACCTTTGAAGGCCTTGGTCCAAGAACAAGTTCGTGAGTTTTCGAGAAGACTAGAGGTCTTTGGAATGAAAGTTGAGGAACTGACAGGTGACTCCAATTTAACGAAACAGCAGATTTCTGAAACTCAAATGTTGGTTACGACTCCAGAGAAATGGGATGTTATCACCAGAAAAAATTCAGATACTAGTTACACAAACTTAGTTTCCCTACTTATTATAGATGAAATACATTTGCTACATGACGAAAGAGGTCCAGTTCTAGAAAGTATTACAGCAAGAACACTTCGAAATGTTGAATACACCGGAAGGGATGTCAGATTAGTTGGTTTGTCTGCGACGTTACCAAATTATGAAGACGTCTCTAAATTTTTGAGGGTTGAAGAAAGTGAAGGGTTGTTTTACTTTGATGCTTCTTATAGACCTTGCCCTTTGGCACAACAGTTTATCGGTATCACGGAGAAAAACTCATTCAAAAAAACTATTTCCATGAATGAAGCCTGTTATGACAAAATATTGGAAGCTGCCGGAAAGCACCAAGTAATCATCTTTGTTCATTCAAGAAAAGACACGTTCCGAACTGCAAAATGGCTGAGAGATAAGCTACTGGAAGAAGACAAGCTGAATTTATTTATGAAATCTGACTCTGCAAGTATCGAGATATTGAGGCAAGAGTCCGAAAAAGTGAAGGACACGGGACTAGCTGACCTGCTACCAACAGGTTTCGCAATCCATCATGCTGGTTTAGCTAGAGAGGATCGTTCAGCAGCTGAAGATTTATTTGCTGAGGGGTATGCTCAAATATTGGTCTCTACTGCGACTTTAGCTTGGGGTGTCAATTTACCAGCACATACTGTCATTATTAAAGGTACAGAAGTCTATGCACCAGACAAAGGTGACTGGACACAGTTGTCCCCCCAAGATATCCTACAAATGTTAGGGAGAGCTGGTAGACCTAGATATGACGAAAGCGGTGAAGGTATTATTATAACGTCCCAGTCAGAAATTCAATATTATTTGGCGGTTTTGAATCAACAGTTGCCTATAGAATCTCAATTGATGGGTAAATTGGCTGATAATTTGAATGCTGAAATAACCTTAGGTACAGTAAAAACATTACAAGATGGTATCGAATGGTTGGGTTATACATATCTTTATGTCAGAATGCTTAAGTCTCCGGAAATATATAGAGTTGGCCCTGAGTATAAAGACGACGTATTTTTGGAGTGGAAGAGAGCTGACTTAATACATTCCGCTTTGACTATATTGCATCAAAACAATCTGGTGATTTATAATCCAGTGGACGGGTCTATACAGTCTACCGAATTGGGTAGAATATCGTCACATTATTACATCAGCTACGAGTCTATGTCATTTTATAACAGACAATTGAGATCTTACTCTTCAGTTATTGATATCTTCAGAATCTTTTCATCGTCATCAGAATTCAAACTCATACCAGTTAGACAAGAGGAGAAGGCAGAGATCAATAAGCTGATTGAGCGTGCACCTATTCCTATTAAGGAAGACGTCAACGATCCTAGAGCAAAAGCTAATGTGTTGCTACAATCCTATATTTCAAGGTTGTCACTGGATGGGTTTGCTTTGAATGCAGACATGATATACATCACGCAGTCAGCAGGTAGGCTGCTAAGAGCTATTTATGAGATTGTATTAAAAAAATCTTGGGCCAGTCTCGCAAAGTACTTATTGGATTTATGTAAGATGGTGGAACAAAGAATTTGGTTGTCAAATTCCCCATTCAGACAATTTTTTGACTGTCCACCAAAAGTTATCAAAAACACAGAAAGCTCAAATTTGTCTTGGTCTGAATACTTTAATCTGAGTGATCCAAGTGAAGTTGCACAAGCTATTCGTGATGACAACTTTGCCAAAAAAGCATTTGATTTGATCAAAAGATTTCCCAAAATAAACATGAGATGCTCTGTTCAGACATTAACACCAACTTTGCTGAGATTTGAGCTTGATGTTCTTCCAGAATGGACATGGGATCCAAAGTACCACGGTAATGCGGAGTCATTTGTCCTGTTAGTTGAAGATACAAATGGTGAGAAAATTCTGTACTATGACTCGTTTTTGGTTCGCAGGAACTATATCAACCAAGAACATTTGGTAGATTTCACCGTTCCTATAGATGCTCCAATACCACCGAACTACTTTGTTACTCTTTTGTCAGAAAAGTGGCTACATTGTGAGTATAGAATTCCAGTTGTTTTCAATTCTTTAAAACTACTAAAAAAATTCCCTGCACCAACCCCATTATTAGAACTTCATTCTATCCCAGTTACAGATTTAAAAGTTCCAGAATTTATTCAAGCTTTTGATTTTACTCATTTTAATAAGTTTCAGTCGCAGGTTTTCGGCGCTTTGTACCAATCGAACGATAATGTGTTTGTAGGTGCTGTTAAAGGTTCAGGCAAGACTGTTATTGCCGAACTGGCGTTGCTACACCATTGGAGACAAAATAGAGGGCGTGCTGTTTATATTTGCCCTTCACAAGAGAAAATCGATATTTTGGCTCAAGACTGGACAGAGAGATTCAGCGAGATAGGTGGTGGCAAGATAATCAATAAACTTTCAAATGATTTATCCACCAATCTTAGAACATTAGCTGAAAGCCACGTTGTTCTTGCAACACCACAACAATTTGACGTTGTCTCCCGTCGTTGGAAGCAAAGAAGAAATGTCCAGTCTATTGAGTTGTTCATCGCAGATGACTCTCAAAACATAGGGAATGGAGCTGAGGGATCCATTTACGAAAACATCATTTCAAGAGTTAGATTCATGTCCAGCCAGCTGGAATCAGGGTTGAGAATTGTGGCATTGAGTACTTCATTGGCCAATGGTCGTGATTTTGGAGAATGGATCGGGGCAGATAGAAGCAAAATCTACAATTTTTCTTCGAAAGAAAGAATAAGACCTCTAGAGATTCATTTACAATCCTATAACATAAACCACAATCCCTCTTTGATCTTGGCCATGATTAAGCCAACTTACCTTGCAATTAAAAGCTTTCAGGGTTCCTCTTCAATAGTTTTCGTTCCATCGAGAAAGCAATGTGTTGAAATTGGGCTCGAATTCCTGAGATTAGCAGATACGGATGGCATAAAGTTTTTGAACGCTGAACTTGAAAATGTTGAAAAACTTATTGCAAAAGTTACTGATGAAACATTGGCCACCTTGTTAGCTAATGGTGTAGGTTTTTTCTATAAGAATATGAATAAAACTGACAGAAAAGTTGTGGAGTTATTATACAGAAACGACACATTATCAGTCTTGTTTGCGACAAGAGATACAGCTTCTTTTGCACCATCCGGAGATTTGGTAATTGTTTTAAGTACTCAGTTTTATGAAGGTAAAGAACATCGCTATATTGATTACCCAATTAATGAGATATTAGAGATGATAGGTTGTTCACAAGGAGCACTTAATCAAACTGACAAAGTTATGATTTTAACAAATAGTACCAAGAAGGATTACTATAGAAAGTTTTTGAATGAATCATTGCCAGTTGAGAGCTTTTTGAACGTGTTCATTCATGATGCATACTTGAATGAGATAAGTACAGGTTTGATCAAATCGAGACAAGACTGCATTGATTGGCTAACATTTTCCTACTTTTATAGAAGATTACAAGCAAATCCTAGTTTCTATGGTGTGAAAGATATTTCACATGTTGGGTTATCTTCATATTTAACGGAACTTGTTGAGTCAACACTCAATGAGCTATCGGAAGCAAAGCTTATCGAACTTGAAAACAACGAAGATGAGAATGAAGATGATGAAAATGAGTCAGAGGAGATTTCACCGCTAGACGGTGCCTTTGTGGCTTCATACTACAATGTTTCATTCATCACCATGCAAACATTCATTTTATCTTTGACCAGAAAATCAAAACTGAAATCGATTTTGGAGATTGTTACAGCTGCTTCAGAGTTTGATGTCCTTCCTATCCGTCAACACGAAACTGCTATTTTGAACAAAATCTATAATAGAGTTCCAATCAAATCTTCGTCAGAAGAAAATTTTGAGTCACCTTATTTAAAAGCATTTATTCTTTTACAGGCTCATTTTTCAAGATTGAGCTTACCCCCTGATTTAGCTTCTGATCAAAAGTTTATTTTGGCGAAAATCATAACTTTATGCTACACCGCTGTGGATATTTTATCAAGTGAAGGTTATTTAAATGCTATGTATGCTATGGATTTATGTCAAATGATCATTCAAGCAGTGTGGGACACTGACAGTCCCTTGAAACAAATACCATATGTTGACAATGATGTAATTGAAAGAGCTAAGAAGTACAAAGTTGAAAGTGTTTTTGATATCATGTCAATTGAAGACGAAGAAAGAAACGATATATTAAGATTGAGCGATCGTCCTTTGAACAAAGTTGCTGAATTTGTTAACAAGTACCCAAACATTGAAATTTCATATGCATTGGATACTAACGAGCCTATTTATTCGAATAGCTCTAAAACCATTCAGGTTAATGTGACCAGAGACGAAGAGCCTGAAGATTTAAGTGTTACTTCCCCATTCTATCCATTTGAAAAAACTGAAAGTTGGTGGGTTGTTTTAGGAGATACCCAAACAAGACAACTTTATGCGATTAAAAAACTAGCAATCTCAAAAGAAGAACAACAGGTTGACTTGGTTTTCACTATTCCTAAAGCTGGACATTACAACCTGTCAGTGTGGTGCATGTGTGATTCATATATCGATGCTGATAAAGAGGTGTCATTAGAGATTGACGTCGAGCAAGGTGAAGAAGATAGTGACGAAGGGGAAGATGAATGAAAGAATTAAAGATTAATTACGTGTAATATAGGTTAAAATAAAGGATTAATAGAATTAATTATAAAACGCGTAAGCCATTCCCATATATACAAAATTAAAATAAGACTTAAACTTTATAAATTAGCTAGTTCCAACTCTTCTTCGTGTGTCAACATAGGATGATCACCATCTTGGTCGACTTCATCATCATCTCCCTCACCTAAATCAGTTATTTGTTGCTTTTGGAACTTTTGTAATTGTTCCAAATCCCAAACCGAAACACCTTCTTGATCTTTTGGATCCGCTGGCTGCGCCATTGTTCTTAAAAATTGCTTTGCATTTGCAACGGCCATATCAGTCGATAAATTAGTGTCAGCATCTAACAAAGCCTGTTGAATCCATTTGGGCAATTGGTTTCTTTTTCTACCGAAACGACGGTCAGCTAACACCATGATCCCATAATCATCTTTACCTCTTAAAACTCTACCTAAACATTGGGCAGCATGTCTCATTGCATCGAAAGATAAAAAATCATTTTCTCTAATTTGATAATGGTCCCTTAAGAACTCTAATCTTGCTTTCAATATTCTTGATTCAGTATATTGGAATGGAATACCAATCATAAGCACCGTACGCCCATAGTGATGATCAAAATCGATACCTTCTGAAACTTTACCACGAGCAACAGATAATAAAATAGCACCTCTCCCATTTGAGCAGGCAGTTCTATAAGTCTCCAAGGCCAATGCAGTTTCTTGAGCATCCGGTGTTTCAACAAGGATCAATTTATATTTCCAAACTTCATCTAATATACCCATTGTTTGCCACATTGAAATGATAGACTCCATATAAAGATATGAAGGAAAGAAAACAACCATACCATCAGGTGTTATCTTTGAGAATTCGATTAATAAAGAACCATAATTTCTTACAATACTTGGATCATTTCTAATTTCAAATCTTGAAGAAATAGCAACTTGATCTGAACCTTTAGTAACAACCATGGGCAAGAATGATCTTTTAGCCAATGTCATTGAATAAGATTCTTGAATAACAGTATCGAAGTTTAACATTCTTGGGTACATATCTAATGGGGATATGGTACCGGATGTAATAATAACAGATGAGAACCTTTCGAATATAGGTTTGATAGCAATTGAAGCATCTAAACATGTAAATCTTAATATAGGATTTGGAACAGTGGCGTTTTCTGTTTCATATGGTTCCAAAATCAATGCAAAACCTTGTTCATAGGTGGACACCAATGTAGCAAATGTTGCAACATCTTTCAAGGCATTATAATCTTCAACATCTGTAATTTCTAACGTTCGTACTAATAGAGATAATCTTTCTGAACAAAATCTTAGAGGTTTCCTTTCTATAAATGTTAATTGTTTAACGTGTTGTAGAAAAGATGTTGGAGTTTCAGAAATGACATGTAGAACTTTCATTCTTGTTTTCAAATATTCAATAAATCTTTTCAAAAATGAAACAAAATGTTCAGCTCTTCTAATATTACCAGGAATTGCTTCTTTCAATAAATCTTCAGATAGCACCGGAGTTTCCATCATTTGTTCTTCATTATTTATTATATCAGCTGCACTCAAACCTGAAACCAGTTTTTCGTATTCATCTTGTAATTTTCTAGAATCAGTTTTCTTAACATCATCAATTCTTCTGGATAAACTATTTGCTCCCTTTGAAGCTTTTTTCAAAACATCATTTGTTAAATCTAATGAAAGGGATTCTATACAAACGTTATCGATATTGTGTGCTTCATCGAAAATAATGATTGAATCTTTTGATAATTCTTTTGAAACTCTTTCAGAAATTTTTGGATCTAATAAATAATGATATGAATAAATAATAATATTACAAAACGGTATCATACGACGAACGGTGAAATATGGACAAGTTTTTTGATCTTTGCAATAGTTTGTTAATGAGTCAAAAGAATAAACGCCTGGGGGTACCAAATTATCAGGTTCTAATTCGTATAAATTTTCATGAAATTCACAAAGATCAACATTCTCAGTTTCACCAGCTTCGATTTTCTTTTTGGCAAGACCTGAAGTCATTCTTCTACATTTTTCATCCACGATGGACCCCTTTTTCTCTTTACTGACAGTTGGATGTAAACATAAATTTTTTCTTGAAGTTAAACCTAAACCTCTAAAATCTTCAACATAACCCAATTCTTTTGATCTATAAGTCATTAAATTATGCAATTCGATCAATGCTTTTTCAATTTCCGACATGGTACGTGAACAATAGACGATTTTCCGATGCTCTGGATAATGCATTTGATAAGCAATGGTTAAAGATAATAACGATACAGTTTTACCTGTACCTGAAGGCATTTCCAATATACTATTACCGCCCACGTCCAAAGTCTTTTTAATATCTGACATGTATGCATATTGTTCTGGATATATCCTTGGATAAGGGAAAAGAACTGGTAAATCGTCAATATAGAACTTCATTGTGACTTTTTATTTATATTGATCTCTTGAGCTCTTAGCTATATGATTTGATTTGATTGAAACTAGACCAATGACAACTTTCCACCTGAAAAACAAAAACTTCAACTCCTAATATGCATCCATCCAGTAGACCGCCACCCTTTAAATTGAGATTAACAGAAACCTCACTATGATTCTGTGTGGATTCTTATACCCTTTAGATCTATATATTAGTATGGCAAAATTGCTATATAAAATATGGAAACTAAGCGCTTAAGATTCGCGAATGGCCATTTGATATCGTCACTATTATAAATGACAGACCATATAGAGATAATTTATTCCACTATGGTGGTAGGACGATCAACCACCGATTAAATGATGATGGCTCGGGTAATGATGCTAACAGAGTTGTATGTGGTGGTTTATGTACATGTTTTGCAAGGAATGTTAATGAATGCCTTTGAAAGCTTTCCTTCTACGATATCTATGTTTAAATTTTAAAATGTATGCTAATTGATTTCATTACTTAACTTTATGCTTTTTTTGGGCCAAGATATAATTTACAAATTGTTTATTGGATAGATTGAAGCAAATATTTAAACAACACTTTTAACTTCAAAAAATCTTTTCAAGTAATAAATTTGGAAAACAGAATTAGCAGCAACAACGATTAATTGGAAGATTGACCAGTATTTAACTCTATCGTTAGTTGACTCGGCGGTGTTTCTATGAGTTCTTTCACGAACAACGATATAACCTTGTTCGTTTTTAACTTCTGTTGTTAAAACACTTAATCTTCTAACAGCTGCGTCCAAGGAGTTTGATTCTGGATCGTTAACATCTATGTAAACAACACCATGGATATTGAAACTGACATCTTTTGTATCGATTGAGGAATACTCATTTGAAAAACAGTAGCCAAATTTACCACTGTCAGAGGCTTTAATCTGAACATCGCCATGAGATACACCGACTTCTTGTTTCAAGATACGTCCAGAAGGAGAAGTGATCCAAAAATCACCAGACAATTGTTCAGTGGCTCTTGAATCTCTATTACCGTATTGGAAACTTATAGCTAATTCATCATTTTTTTTCAATTCTTCGAAAAAGCATCTTTTACCATTTGAAGGTAATAAAACGTTATGAGCCGTCACGATTGATAGTAACGTTAAAAGTGTGAATAATATTGATTGACGCATGGTGGAATAATGGAAGTAAGGTCAATAAGATCGATGAGATTCAATTGATTAGATGAACCTTCCTGAAATAAAACAATCAATTCAAACTGGTTAAACACGAGTCTTGTTATTGATCTGATTGTTGATTAACTTGTTTTGTGTCCTTTTTTCATTTTTCGCGTCGAGCAACTAATTTCGAGGGCTTAGTCAGTGCTTATATAATATGTATAAGTAACTTATGAGTATTAAACATTTCAAGTCATAACTAAAAGTATATATATCACCAGTAGTCAGTGATTGATACAGGTCTGTTCAAAGAGCAGTTACCTCTCTACCTCTACATGCGAGTATAACATTAATGCATTCTAATTGAGAAATACCATGATTTTTATATACATATATCCCCAATAAAAACTTTCAACCATTAACCATCAATAAGCATAAATAAACACAAATTGATTTAAAGTGTAAAAAATTCAATTAAAAATTAAATTCTTTATATTTGTTTTCTCTTTTTTTTGACTTGAATAAAATATAAACCATTTTGTATGATGTATTTTCATTTAAATCTTGTTTTTTTTTTTAATAATTTATTTTTATGTCTTTGCAAGTTTTCAATCAACTTATTTTCTTCTGAATGAAGAACCTTCAGTTAATCTAGCTTTACCACCAGTTGGTTGAGATAAAACAGTAGCACAAGAATCACAAGTAACAGCAGTTTGAGCGTGTGAGAAAACAGTGGTGATGTTCAAACAACCTGGACATTTAACATCCATAAAGTATGATCTTGGTGATTGAACCAATTGTTTTAATTTATGTTTTCTGGCTTCTGAAGCAGCAGATGGATGTAATAAATCTTGAACTAAAACCTGTAAATTTGTTAGTAAATTGTTTCCTCAACATATAGAACTATTAAAGTATTGATTAGAGTGAAGGTCATGAGCTTTAGGGATAAATTTGAAGTCTGAATAGAACATAGAACACCATTTGTGATGACCAGTTATCTTGTACTATTATCTTGTTTCTTGAGTGCTTTTGAATCCTTGTTGCACTGGGTCATCTCATCAACAAAACACATAAATTTCAACATATTGACACTTGTGTAATACCTGCTCAGCTTGATCACTGTATATCCTCATCGTGACTGTATAGTTGGTGACTACATACTACGAGTCCAACTAGTCACTTCACATGGGTTGATGGTTTATTTTTTGATCAATAAAAGTTTCTTCTGGTTCCCAAATCAATACAACAAATCTCCCTGAATCTTCAAACTCTTTGCACACATGGCGTATATCATTACAAAGCTCTCATTTCCCGGTACTCTAATCTTCAACTTCAATAGTTTTATCCTTCATTTAAGACGTACCATGTTGACTTATTGTGATGATCCTTTCAAACAAAAATAGTATTCAAAACCTGTAAAGGAAATTGTCAAATTTTCATCACTTAGTTTTTTTTTTTTCACTTTTTGCCATCCACATAAATTTTTCATCAGAGAAATGCAAAAACGCAAAAAATGGTTGAAATGGTGTTTGGATTTATTAGTTTTACAATAGAAAGTTACCGTATTGGGTATTCTGGCGCAATATGTTTCGCAATTTTGTTTAAATTTATGCAAATCTGAGAATATTCCCGCATTTGGATTTCGCGATTTTCAAAACGAGCTAAATTTCCTCTTTTGAATAAAATTGGCGAAACTGGATTTTATTTTTAATGTTTGTTTGTTAAATGAGGAGAAGTTTTTTTCAATGGGAAATTTTGAAAATGATGAAAAATAACAGTCACAAGATTATTAACAAAAGAGGATGGTGTCTGGGTGAACATTCAAACATTGCAACATTATATAATACACATATACTGTACTACTATTAGTATTCTATTAGTACTTGAATGGATTGAATATCAATATAGTATTTAGTGGATAAACTGATTCGAATAATTTATTTCACTTCAGTTATAACTTACTTTGCGTCATTTATGATAAATCTGTTTCAAGTAATTAAATAAACTTGATAGAGATGAGTACAATTATACGAGGTTCAATTGAACATTACGTAGTGACAGAAGTTACTCTAATGTTCAATATACTATAGTAGATATAACATGAAAAGTTAATTGTTTGAACTACAAACAGATTCATCATATCTAAGTCTTGTTATTTAGATAATGCAATTCTTCAATTGTTACACCATGTCTACTCCAATCAATTCATTCAATATGTGTAGTCTCCGATTGAACCTTATCGAACAAAGCTAATTATAAAACGATACACACTACGAGCAGAAAATACCAAAAGGGCTATAATATATTGAAAAGAATAAACACAATACTATACTTGAAACTCAATAAACAGATACAATCTCCATCACCAACCTCCGATACAATCGATACTATCTATACTATCTCGCGAAATAATTTTTGATTAGTTTGACACATACATGTTTAAACATAATTTCACATTTTCAAACATGTGTAAAAAAGTTTAACTAAAATATGCAAGGTTAGTAGTATAAGAAGAATAATAAACGGATGATGTTGGGTGGTAATGTATAGAGTATATATGTGGGTTTTCAATCGAGTTTAAAAGAATAGATTAATATGAATAGATGAAAAAAAGGACAAAAAAGGATAGATAGAAATGAGGGAAACTCCCCAATAAAATAAACGAATAAAAAAGATTATCACAATTTCATGTTCATTCTTCTTTGTTAAATGGGTTTAATAGTTAATAATTTCATAAAAATGGGGATGATAATTTAATAATATACAAGTTTTTGTTTAAAGTTTTGGCCTTGGGAGTGGAAAAAAGAAAATGATAAAGATAAAATATGTCAACATCATTAAATTTTTAAATTTGGATGGGTAATAATAAATCAATAACCATTTTTGTTGCAATATATATAATTTATATTCAAATTGTTTGTATCATATGAATGTTTATTCATGTTTATTCATGTAAAGGTGTGAGTGTCAGTGTTGAATAGTAAAAGGTTAATAAAAAATGCAAATAATAAACAGGAAATAAAACCATTTAATGTAATGATTAGATATAAACCAAAAAGAAAAAGAATATAATTATAATGAACAATTAGAATTGAATTTTTTTGTTATTTGCAAGTTTCAACAATGATATATGAAATGGTTAATGATATTCAACGTGGATGATGGTTTAAGTAGTTGGATGGAGTTGTGGGGGGAAAAAAAACTTTATGGAGATGTAGGTAGAAAAAAAAAGTGTAAATTTTTTGTTTAATTGTTAATTAATCCTTCTTCATTGTGGAAAAAGAAAATACATTAATATAAAATCGTCAACATCATCATAACATCTTATTTACCAGAATTTTTCTTCTTTTTAGGTGGAGTCATTGATCTATTTTGTCCTACTGAATTATAATCATATTTTGGTTTTTTCTCAGCAGGTTTTAAAATTTGAAATGAACATAATAAACTTTCATCAACACTCATCATTGCACCTGCGTTATCAAATTCACCACAATAATTTGGAGCAGAGAATAAAGTAACCAATTGTCTTTTTGAAAAAAATTCATAACCATCTTCAACAACTTGATGAGCTCTACAAATTAAATCCATATCATGTTTTTGTAAAAATCTTGAAACGACATCAGGACCAAAAGTAAATGAAACTCCTCGATCATTTTCACTCCAACCGGTAATATCTTTATCAGGATCTGACCATAATAAATCACATAATAAACCAACATCAGGTATATCAGTTGGTCTCATAACTCTTCTTATTTGTTCCATTGAATTTAAATCTGGTGATAAACCTCCATGCATTGTAAAAATTTTTTCATCAATTATAGCAGCAATTGGTAAACAGTTAAAACAATCTGTAAAAGTTTTCCAAAGCTTAATGTTATAACGTCTTTTACATTCATCGTAAAATCCATAAATTCTGTTAATTGAAGCACATTCATGATTACCTCTTAATATGAAAAAATTTTCTGGATATTTAATTTTATAAGCTAATAGTAAACATATAGTTTCTAAACTTTGTTTACCTCTATCCACATAATCACCTAAAAATAAATAATTTGATTCAGGTGGGAATCCACCATATTCAAATAATCTTAATAAATCATAATATTGACCATGTATATCACCACAAATTTTAATTGGAGCTTCTAATTCTAATAAAATTGGTTGTTGAATGAAAATTTCTCTAGCTTTTTTACATAAAAATCTAATTTCAAATTCTTCCAATTGTACTTGTTGACCAGGTCTTGAACCTCTAACTTCTAATAATCTATCCACAATGGAATCGAGATCTGCTTCTGGTTCTTCAGCCATTGTTGATTGTTTATAATATAATAATAATTGATTTGATCTTTATTTTTTAGTAATTACTATATTTCCACTTCCAAAGATCTATAGGTTTTTAAAATTAGGAAGCAATGAAATTATGAAAAAAAAAAAAAAAGTTATGTCAAATACTAAGATTAATTCAAATTGATGAAATTAAAGATTCAAATAAATCACACACAATTTTTTCTTTTTTAATAAATTATATGATAATTGTAATGATAATAGTAGTAGTAGTAAGTAAGTAAGTAATAACAAGATCTCTCTATGCTTAATGTCGTTTGTTATCAAAGTCTTGTTAAATCTTGTAGACAATCAATATTTCCTAGTGTTATGAATATATGTTTCCCTATATCTTTTCCCAATCTTTCTCTTTCTTTAATTCCCTTTCTCTCTCTCTCTCTATACGTGCAGTGCTGTATTGCGTTGCGTTGTTGTTGTGTGTGTGGTGTTCTCAAAAAATTTGACCCTGATTTTCTTTAAAGAAAAAAACTTTGAAAAAACCCACCAAAAACAGGGCAACAATGAAATTAAAAGAATTATATAATCTTTCTTGATTTAAAATACTAGTTTAATCCACAAATTTCAATACTTTAATGATTGATTTGATGGGATTGTATAATTAGCAGATGAAGAGGTGGAGTAGGGTTATATATATATATATATATATATACAAGTATGTATAATACTATGAAATATATAAGGAATATATCTCTTTGTTTTGATTTTTTAATCCTTTGGGGGGCAAATTTTTTTTATGAAAATTGAAAATTCTGAGAAAAAACATTGAACATCGGAAAAGTCGATTTAGAATTAAGAAGGGAGGGTAATACGGAGTTGGGGTCACGTGTTGGTGCAATATAATAGTTATATATATATATATATATAGCGGCTAATGATGACTTGTTACACTACATGAGTATTACTTAAGGTTATTACTACAAGTGTTGGTTATAGAGTGTCACCACCACTACTATTACTATTATAGTTGTACATTAACTACTCATACACTATGTATCCCCTATTGAATGTGATATAAAATAAATGTAACGCGATCTGCGGGTAATCTTGAACATTCTTATCTATTGACCTTTGGTATACTGGTGTATCGGAGTATGAATTTTACATAACGTGTTATATAATCTACAAGAGATCTCATCTGATGCCTCGGTTACTTCATATGGTGAATAGTCAATTGAATCTATTTGATATTACAATAATTCACAGAATATAAACTGATACACTTCTAAACACAGATTATAACTATTGTCGCTTTATCAAATTACATAGTGTTATGAGTGATTATGGAATTACGAGTAAAATGTCTTTGATTACGTAAACAATGACATAATCACATTAGCCGCTGAATTTTGGCATATAAAAGCAGTCAACAGTTTAATCAGTTATAACCAATTAACCCAATTCAAACAGTATAACAATGGAACCATTTAAAAATGTATACCATCTAAGGAAAGTTGCAGAGACGCAGTCAAAACCATGTACTTTCTGCTTCAAACCTACAACTTCTGTATTAATAACAAGTGATGGGAAAGTATGTAATTTATATAGAGATATGGATATTGTACAACTTATATTAACCACAATATAGAGTGATTTTTTTTATACATGTGATGTTCACTTAAAGGATAAAAATTTTGCATCACCAATATTTGACGAAGATTTCAATAAAGCAAAAGCTGAAAAAGAACAGATTGATAAAGAGATTAAATTTTTGAAAAATAAATGGGATGAATCTCAAAAGTATTCAAATTGGGATTCATTAGTTAGTAAATTCAGCGGGAAGGATTCGAGTAAAGACAAAAGTAAAGACAAAAGTAAAGACACAAGTAAAGATGCAAGTAAAGACTCGAATAACGAATCAATTGAATCAAAATTAAATGAATTGAATGCCAAAATTTCATCAAAAGATGAAATTTTATCAAAACCTCATAAAGTTTATCAGTTAAACAATACAATTTACAAGATTAGAATTGATAAGAAAAAATTCAAATACAAGTCCAAACAGGATTCTCAATTGATTGACAAGATATCGAATCCTACATTTTTCCCTTCTGTTCCAAAAAATGTTCCATAACATATACATATATAGTTATATGACTAAAAATTTACAGCTCTTTCATCAATCCAACACTCCCATTTTTCAATTTGGTTCTTCAATACACTACCACTTATAACATCAACGTTTCCTTCCAATTTATCAAATTTAAAATTTGATTGAATTGATTGACCCAAATCACTAAACTCTTCATCTTGGGTCTGTTCAGTATCGTCAACTTTTGATATATTTGATAGGTTTAATTTTCTATAGTTATCAATCTCAGCTTCTAACAATTCACGAATCTTGGAAGATTGTCTTGCACTGAACAAATCTGATTTATTACATCCAATCAGTATATCAACACCTCCAGGTCTTCTTTCAGTTATTGATATAATTTCATAAAGAAATTTAGCACTTTCTGAAATTTTTTTCAATTCAATTGTCGAATCAATTAAAAAAATTAATCCATAAATCTTGCTAGAGTTTCTAATCTCTTCAATTGCTAAATTTTGTAGTTTCAAATGACCTGGAAATTCAACTAATTTAAATAATGTTGAAGTTGGTGATGTACTTGGTAACCTCCAGTTCGTAACAACGTTTGGTTCTTGTGATGTCACAGTATTCTTAATTTCATTACCAATCAGTTTCTCAAACAGTTGAGTCTTACCAGAATTGGACAGCCCGCTTATTATAAATGTTGGTTGTTTATTACTTGATTTAGTTAACCCTGTAACATTAGCTATTGCGTTTGTTTGATTGTTCAATATTATAAACACTGCAAGAAGTAGCAGCCCAATTATAATTGTGAACACTACAATACTGGACATTTTGACAAAGAAATCATATACCCACTCTATGATCACAATACAGTAAACCAGATAAATCTGTTTAATAATTGTTTAATACTCATTGAAATTTTCAATTGGAAAATCCGAGCATGAGATGGTTTTTCGCGAATAATTCGCGGATTATAATCAGTTATGTGTCAAAACATTATATATATATATACACACTGGTTTATTCGTTATCATTTAAAGTCATCAAAAGCTCTTAGGATTTCCTTGACATAATCTTCATTCTCTTGATCTTCAATAAAACTCTCATTATGCTCGTCACCAAATATATCGCTTGTAGTGTTATGGCTATTGTTCGAAGCTAATCTTGTTGTTGAATCTCCATACCCAATTGAATGCTTTTCATCAAATATTATCGATCCACTTTCTAATTCACTTATAGATTCCATTGACTCAATATCTGGATTTGTTATTCTTAGCTTTGATCTTCTCTTGGAACTAACAAGTACTTGAACGTCTCTATCTCCTAAAAACTGATCAATTTGTAATTCTTCATCGTTATGTGAATAATCTTGTTCAAAAGTTGATTTGGAGCTATTCATATCGATTCTTGAAGATATTAGCGAGTTCTTACTCTTATTGCCAAAATTTGACATTGGTGATAATTCCTGCTTATCTTCATAATCTTCAGGATTGGCAAATGGGCCAATTGTATGATTCTTGGAAATTTTAGGTGTAGACATTGTTGATGAAAACCTTTTCAATTTTTTCGCTATATTGGTATTATCAAATGTAAAATCACCCAAGGTGGTTGCCTTACTTGGTGATCTCTGTGGTGGGAAAACTGCGATGTTATTGTTAACTGGTGTTTTACTCAACTCATATCGTGTTTTTTCATATTCATCTCTTTTCAAATTCCAACTCGATATACTTTGATTATCAAGATTATTAACTTCTTTGTAAAAATCAGGTTCGGAGTCTGTTTCAATTGAAGAAGTTTCATCAATTTTTTTTAGGGAGTATTTTTTTGTATATGAAGTATACTATAGTGGAGAGAATTGTTATACCAACAATAGGAACTATAACCGCTGGTACAATAATTTTCACTTTTGATGAAGTTGATGAGTTGGTTGCGGATTTATGAGTTATGCTCTCGCTTGGAGTACTGGTCTGAGATGAATTGGAAACTTCATCGGTAGTTGATGTCGTTGACGTCGATGTTGCAATGGCTGTTGAAGATAAAACACTTTGATCAGTTGTAGATACTTTTGCACTGTCTTTAGAATTGACAAACGAGGATTTGAAACTGTCAACACTTTTCAACGAATTGGTATCATATAGGTTTAGTAAATAATTAGAGCTTCTCTTCTTAGAATTCTCAGTGATTGTAATTAAAGTAGAATTGAAAACAACTGCACCTAATAGTTTATTAATTTGCAAATCACTATTTTTGGATAAATCGCTCCACTCCCATGAATCATCATCTGTTACATTCAAGTTCAAGATGTATGGACTTGCCAAATTTGGACCCAAGACACCACCAAGCACAAGGACATTTGTAGCCTGATTTGAACCTTTGGGGAAAACAGGTAGTGCCAAAGGATGAATTCTTGAGTTGACATTTTGAGAAGATGATTTAACAGTTTTGAAAGACCAAGATTTGTATTCCCAACATGCGCTTTGGAACATACTTACCCAACCTGAAGATGCTCTACCTCCAATTAATAAATTTGTTACACCTTGAGAGTCTAGTATAACATTTGCAGAGCCGTAAAACCCAGTTGGTGAGATTGAAGTCATAACTGAATTCAATGTGTTTTGATGCGGATCGAATTGTAATATTCTATTTGAAATGTTTTTCCCATATTGTCCACCATATATATAAATTGAATCCTGGGTATCATCATCATCCTGGTTTGAAGATGATGTCATCACAGTACAATCTTGATAATATTCATAATTTGTATTTTCCTTTAGGGTGGTGTCGTATGTTATCGAGACCCAAGCATCAGAGGAATCATTATAGCGTGATATTGACATTTTAGAATCACCTTCAAAAATTGCATATAAATTTCCATTAGCTAATGTAATTGAATAATTCCCCGTTGTTGGTGGTGTTATTAGATCAGTTACTGAATCACCAGAATTGTAATTTTCAGTATTGGATATTCTCAATAGGTCGTTATTGGATAGTTTCAAATAAGCATTGGGATACAATGGTGAATAAGCAGTATCCCATTCACATATTATAAATTTTGTGAATAAAGCCAATATTATCCATACTTCAACACCTAAAATGTTCATTTTTACCTTACTGTTGACGTTTACGTTGATCGCTTTGTTCGATAGCAGTGGTACCTTACAGATTTGAAAAGAAAAAAACACAAACACACACTGAAGATCTAAATTCAATGGGTTCCTGGTTTTACATCTAAATTTTTAATGTTGATGATGAATAAAAGCTGTCCCCAAAAGGTAAACAATAACAAACAAATTTATATTCCTAATTAGGAAATTTGCAATTTAATATAAATGTATATATGTTTCCATAACAACAATAAGTAAATATTAAAATTGTAATTGACACTATATAAAAATGACAGATGGTTACATTATTATCACGTGCAAATTTTTTTTTGCGTAAAAGAAAAAGCAAATTTCGCAATTTACTGGAGAAGAGAGAGACGTAAATCAGTATATGGACTTAGGTCTTTTGACAATGTACATTGTGATATTTGGGTTAGCCCTAAATTCAGGAGGTATATATATATATATATATGTACTAATCAATAAATAATATAATCAGTATTAACATAAAATAGAGATTTAATTCATAACAAAGCTTTATAGTGTAATCAACTTTTGCGCAATTGTGACACTTTTTGTAAATTTTTTCGTTGCTCTCTCCAAAAAATTGCATTCTGGAGAGACTCCAAAACTGCTCATAGTAAGTACAATAACACTGAAAGCTGCTCTGAAGAGTAACCAAGAAGTACTACTAGAGCTATAGCTATATTGATTCAATAACTAGATATAACCACAAGCTAGACTAAACTTTTGATTAGGTAAACTCACTTGAATCAATATCAATACCATTTCATTTGATTGACTCTCCCAGTTTGTATTACTCACAGTGGCATTTTTTCACTTCATCTGGGGGGCTGTTATTTTTTTTCTTCTTTGCCCTTGCAACTGCTTCCTCTCTCAGAAGGTACCAGAAAGTTGCATCATATAATTGATTTTATAACTTATCAACCATATAACAACACCACACAACGCATTGCACAGAGTTGGTGATAGGAAACTAAAACAATAATGGAGCCACTGTCTCCTGGTAAAGGAAGGAGTCCTAAGCTGGATCAACACAGTGAACAGAGGCGGTTATCAACGTTTGGTTTACCGAGTTTGAAAGGGTCGTTAGCACCAGCGGAAGTTACATTGACTCAACATTCTCATCAACATATCAATCAAACACAGGATAATTTGAATCCAGATATACACAGAGATTCACCAAAATCACCAAGCTCAATAAGAGACTCTATACCTAGAGATTATTTCCATTTGACTCATGATACAATGGATTTTAAATCTGTATCGGATACAAACCTTATGGAGAATGAACACTACAAATATCATCATCAAAGGGAAGGACACGCCAGGATAGCTGAAATTCTACAAAACCAACCAAGTAATAACAACTCTTCGGCTTCCTCAATAATATCGCCTTCTTCTTCAACGGAATCTTTACAATCTTTACTAGAGCGCCAAACAAAATCTAAAATTAATCACCCAAATCACCAAATTTATCATCATCTTACAACATCTTCAAAGAAGAAACCAAGTTTAGCTTCACGGAAGAAATCTAATACTTCAATTTTCAGCTTATTTGGTGGTGGATCTTCCAGTACAGCTAATGATTCACACTACAATAGTAGAAACGGAAGCACACCAAGAGTAAGGTCATCATTAGGAGGTGATCGGAAATCTTTGTTTAATGGACTACTATCAACATCTGAAAGCTCGACAGAGACAAGAAAACTAGAACCGATAACTTCAAATCCTCATTACATCCATTCATCTCCAGAAGTTAAAGAAAGTAATCATATCTCATTAGAATATGATCCTATATCTAAAAGGAAAGTTTTAAACTCTTATGAAATCATTAGAGAAATTGGTAAAGGTGAACACGGGAAAGTCAAACTAGCAAGAGATATAACAAAAGATGAATTGGTTGCCATAAAAATTGTTGATAGAATAGGTCGTCAAAAATTAGGTAACCCATCTCATTTATCAGGTGCAAGCGCAGAGGATAAAATCAGAAAGGAAATTGCCATTATGAAAAAATGCCGCCATCCAAATGTCGTTCAGTTAAAAGAAGTATTGGATGATCATAATTCGAAAAAAATTTATCTAGTTTTAGAATACTTAGAAAAGGGGGAAATTAAATGGAAGGCAAATGATGACGACGGTGTACCAAATTTAACTTTAGATCAATCGTTAAGCGCTTTAAGAGACGTCGTATTAGGTTTGGAATATTTACACTATCAAGGTATCATCCATAGAGATATCAAACCTGCAAATCTTTTAATCTCTTCAGATTACTCTGTTAAGATTTCAGATTTTGGCGTTTCGTTTGCCTCTTCATTGAATGGTGATGATCAAAACGAATTGGATTTATGTAAAAGCGCTGGTACACCTGCTTTCTTTGCCCCAGAGTTATGTGTTACGAGTTTTGATGATGATGACGATGTTAACGATGACGTTCACAATGATGATAATGACAATGATGATAATGATGATTTGCAAAAAGAAAGACCAAAAATTACTCATAAAATTGATGTTTGGGCTTTAGGTGTTACATTTTATGCATTGTTATTTGGTAAACTACCATTTTGGGGTTCTAATGAATTCGAATTGTTCGAGTCAATCAATAAAGATGAACTGAAATTCCCAGATCCATTCCCTAACACTAATGATTGGAAACCAGAGGAAATTTTCCAAGCTAAAAATCTATTGAGTAAAATGTTGGAAAAAGATCCTATAAAAAGAATTGGATTGAAAAGTATAAAAAGACATCCATTCACTTTAAGAGGTCTATCTGTTGAAGAAGCTAGATCGTTCACTGGTGATCAAAAATCTTGTGAATCTAAAATTCATGTTTCAAATGAAGAAGTGGAAATCGCTGTTACAGGTATTGCAGGCAAACTTAAAAAGGGCTTTGCAAGAGCACTGAAATTTGCAGGGTTAGGCTCAGGTTCAAGAAGCAATTCACATTCATTAATGAAGACAACATCTAATATCTCCGATTTAAACCCACGTAACTTAGGTTCAGGTTCACGCTCAATTTCATATAACCTACATGATTCTTCGTCATCAAAATCACTAAGTATTGCAGAAGTGGAAAGACGCAAAAAATCATACGCTGCTTCACCTTTGCAAAATGACGTTACTTTTGAGAAGGCAACTAGGTCTTCAACTGCTACTTCAAGTTCAAAATCTTCAAGACATCATAAACGTGTTAAATCTGGTGAAGTTGAAGGTTTTGCAACAAGAGCCACGGTTCAAGGTGATTTGTTTTTAAACAAATCTTCAGCTTTCAATACCCTTAGCGGTATAATGGATGATGACAAGAGACGTTCGAGTACTGTTTCCATCGGTAGAAGATCTTCTACTTCAGATAACAACAACTATCCTTTGGTTGATTCTAATGGTTCCTCATTGGATTATGGCTCAAATTTGGTCTCTTTACCTGTCAATTCAAGTCTGGGATCGTTGAACAGTGATGATATGGATGACTACGTTAATGCTCAAAGAGTACCACTTTCTTCAGGAGAAAGTATCCATAACGGTGACGATGAAGGAGAAGAAGTGGTGGTACAACAAGAAGAACAAAATCCAAGAGATTTTTTCACAAGAATGAATAGCTACTCATTCAACAAATCAGCTGACAAAAAGCATGACGATTCAGTTGCACCAACTGAAAAAGCTGAAATCTCTACAGCAGCCAATGCTGCAATCGATGATACCGATGGCTATAACGATGGTGAAGCCGATGATGAATTAGGACAGGCTACGTATAACGGCCCAAGTAGAGTTAATTCCACAGCAACTAGTACCAGCGGGCTCAATTTTGCAAAAAGGGTGGACTCAATTGGGACCAATGCCTCACAATATTCAGTGCCATCAATATTAGCAAGTCAGCTGAAAGCTTCAGCTTCACAATCTCAAGATTATTATAATGAAATCTCGAAACCTGAAATAGTGGTTTCCAAAGAATCCAAACCAACAACACCTCAAAGACCACCATTGATTCAAAGAGGTAGTACACCACAGTATAGCTTTTTCGGTGACGATAGCTCATCTTCATCATCTGAATCCGATTCACCAGCTTCACGCTCTACAAGACAGAGATTCAAAAGACCACAAAATAATTCCACTTTCCCGTTCACACGAGCTTCAGAACCTGCAAGAAATAAACAAGAACTGATTGTTCCTCACGATAACATGAGTGGAAGTGCTAGTGAAAGTGAAAGTGAAGAGAGTGATGGCGACGATGACAATGAAGAGCTCACATTGGTATTAGGCTCAAGACGCTCAAGTCGTGTTAATTCGATTGCTGTTGATACAACAAAAAGCGGTGGGAGATTCAATACCGAACATGAAGCTGCAACCAATAACACAAATACAACATACCAAAGAGACCTGTCAGATGGTGATCTGTTACAACTGGCTTTGAAAAGACCAGGTTCGGCATCTGTTAGAGGTTCTGTGGCAACCATTGAACGTACATCATCGCCATTAGCCAAAAATGCATTAAAGACTCCAATTGCAAACACCAATGCCCATTTACACAATACACCACCGCCTACATCGCCAACATTTTCTGAACAGAACAACAATCAGTTCAAAAATCACTATAATAAGCACCATTTAAGGTCACCTATTGCTAAAACACATTATTTTGGTGGTATCCCATCTTTGAATGAGTCTTTAGATAACAGGAAAAGAAGTAATTCCATTACTGTTGGATTACTGAATCAGAGTAATATGAGAGAAAGATCCTCGTCAGAGGTTTGAGAGGCTTCTCAAACCAACCAACCTTGTGATTGCTCGATAATCACTGACAACTCATGAAGGAAAGTAAAAAATTAAAACTACAAGGTGGAAACTAATTTTCACACACTACACAATACTGATAAACCGAATAGTTATGATGATGTGTACCACTGTTTATGATCCCAGTTGGTAGCACTAACTATTCAAAGTATTTATATTTACTGCTTTTTTCGATTTGCTATGTCTATAATAATGTCTAACGTTGTTTTTTTCGTCCTTTTCATTGTCTAAGACCCGTTTGTAGTTGAGTCTATACGCTTTCGCTCAGATTGGTGAAATTCCGCTTTCGGTCATTAACGCGATTGAATAGCGGTTTCTTGATTTTGGGCAGTGTTTTCATTTTAGCGAATATTATCACCAAAACATAACCGTGAATACTTAGTTCCATGCTTCGTTGAGGACCAAGAGTACATATATACTAAAGGGAACGCAGCGCGGGGGATAGAGAGCTGCCTGACTGGATCAGGTATACACGACATTTGAAAGCTTAGAAATTGGTGCTCTATATACTTACGGGCCTCATATAGAAATCGGTATATATAAAGAGAGAGAGAGATGGGCTACATGAGGAACATATCAAGACTTGGCCAGCGACTGGTCCATGATCTAAAGACGTATATGAGTATCACCAGGGTACGATATGTGTTTGCTATAACTTTACTATTCATCCTGTCCTCATTTGTCTTCATATATAAAGACCAAAGTTACCAGTATACATCGGATTCTCTGCAAACCATTAGTGATAGGATCAATCTAATAAGTTCCAAAATTGATAGTTTCCATATGAATGAACATTTCAAAGAACATAATGAGATCCCACAGCAGCCAACTTCAAGTACTGAAGTTGCAACCACAACAACAAACCTTTTACCAAATCCAACAGAGACTGGATATCAGAGAGAAAATGGTGTTATACTGATCTTTGCAAGAAATAACGAATTATACGCTTTAATGGAAACAATTTGGTCATTTGAACAGCGTTTCAACCAGTTTTATCACTACCATTATCTCATTGTCACTGATGTTAACCATACAAGAAATTTCAGAAGAAATATCCTCGCCCTAACCTCTTCAAATGTTGAGTTCCATACAGTACCTAGATTGTCACCACCAAAGGATTTGAATAGTAATTTGATCAAAGAAGGTAAAAAGGCATTGAGAAAATTAGGTATCAAGTTTAAAAGAACTGCTAAACAGAGAAACGAGTTGAGATTTTGGTCCAAGGCAATGTTCGAAATTGAAGCTTTGAATAAATATGATTACTTCTTGAGAGTTGATGTTGGAGCGTTTTTTTATAACGATATAACATTTGATATTTTCAAGTTCATGTCAGAGCATCAAAGAACCTATGGGTTTGGATTCGCTCAAAAGGGTACTGATGGATTGTACCCAACGTTATGGGAGAACACTTTGGAATACATCAAAGAAAATCCTAATGATGTCAATAAAAACAATATGATTGAATTCATCTCGGACGATAAGGGATTAACTTTCAACCGTTGTCAATTTAGAGCTAACTTTGAGGTTGGTGACTTGAAATTTTTCAGATCAGAGAAATATTCCAGGCTTGCCGAATTTTTCGATAGTAAAAAAGGTATCTATTATGAAGGTTGGGATGATTCCACTGTACGAACTCTTGCAGTTACCTTATTGGAAGAGAAACACAAGATCCAGTTTTTCAATAACATTGGGTACAATGATCGTGCTTACTATAATTTGAAATCATGTCCATCTGAAGAATCAATCAGATTATCAACTAATTGTATATGTGATCCCCTAGATGACATGACATGGACCGAAGATAGCTGCGTGGAAAGATATTTCAATGTAAACTCATATAAACTACCAGAATATGTTGATGATTATAAAAAATTCAGAGCTGAAACTGAAGAAAAGAAAAGAATTGAAGCTGAAAAGCATAAATATGAAGAGGAACAAGCAAGAAAAGTAAAAGAAGAAGAAGAAGCTGAAAAGAAGAAAATTGATGAACAGGATGGGAGTGGTAGTGGTGGTAGTGGGGAGGAAAAAGATAAAGAGTAGATTCAAGTAAATAGACTAATGATTACAAAAGACAATTTGTTAATGTAAATGATATAATGCAATATTAAATGTAGTGAGTTATTGTCTATATATACTATATAGACCCTGCATGGTACTGATCATTGAAATTTTCCACTTTCAAATCTTGGTTTCCCATAGGTTTTGGCTCATGTTGGGTATCTCTAACTAGTTCAGTTACTTCTTTGAGGTCCACATTGAAATAATCAGCCATGAATTGTCCAATCTCGATATTTTCATGATTACCACCAAGTTTCTCATATAATTTATACATTGTTGACTTTTTATTTGAGTAAGCATAAATATTAACATCAACTGCACTATGCCCATGTGTTGACCATCCTGTTTGCGATCTTAAAGAGACAATGTTATTCAGGATGTAATGAGAGTTGGCCTTATTAGAGACTATGGCATCAACTTCTTCATCCGTGTATTTTTTGATGCCCAAATCTTTCTCCAAAATTTCCTTCTTGATGAAATGTTTCAAATCATCACCATTATAATTAGCGATTTTTTTAGTTAAAAATTCACCAGAATGTTTGGCATTCAATAAAGCTTCTGGATACCAAATGTAATCTGGATAGTTAGGAGAGATTTGTCTTGCTGTAGCTAAACCACCAGTTTCATGATCAGAAGTACTGATTAGAATAGTTTCGACATCCGATTTATCAGCAAACTCCTTAACAGCTTTAAAAGCTTTATCAAAAGCTAAAACTTCACGAACCTGTGCGGCTGGATCGTTATTATGACCTGCATGATCAATTCTTGAACCTTCAACCAAAAGGAAGAACCCCTTATCGGAATCTTTTGTTGCTTCAGTCAATGCATTCAATGCGACCAAGGCTTCTTCTTCCAAGGATGGATGAACCTTTTCATCTCTATCTAAATCAAATGGGATATCATAATCGTCTAATAAAGCCAATAATGGTAACTGGACATTTGAACCTAATTTTAATTGATCAAATTCAGATCTATTACCCACATAAGACCAACCTTGATTGATAACCTCATCAATTAAATTTCTTTCATCTTGTCTAGAACCCTTGTCACCATATTTATGATCTTTTGGTGAATAAAAATGAGTTCTACCACCTCCAATCATTAGGTCAACAACTCTACCCAATGGATAATCACCAATTTGATGTTGGGCGATTAAATCTTCATAGATTCTCAATGAAGTATGTGCACTGAAAGCAGCTGGTGTGGCATCTGTGATTCTAGTTGTGACAACAAGCCCCGTGGCATAACCTTCCAATTTCAAAGCTTCAAGGACAGTACCACATGGATGCGCCTTTGGATCAACTCCGATGGCTGAATTGTAAGATTTCATAGCACATGAAAAAGCAGTAGCACCAGCAGCAGAATCTGTGATTAACGAGCTTGAAGATCTAGTTCTTGAAGACCCAATCAAATGCTTATCCAATTCCAAAACATCATCAATTTCTAAATTATCACGATACTGTCTGAAACTTCTTGTTAATGATAAAGATGCAGGTCCCATACCATCAGTAACGAAGAAGATGATGTTTTTCTTGGTCGGTTTGGTAGTGATTCCAAAGATGTTATAGCATCCCAACAACGATAAGACTGAAATAATTCATCAGTAAATATTCAATGTCATTGTGTTTCCCGGTTAAAGATAATGACTTACCTATCAATAAAGACGCGGCTGTCAACAAGATTGAACGTGGATTGAACCTCGTTTCCCATGTTGTACTCCATCCAGAGTCTCTTCTTTTCTTCAATTCTTGTGGACCCAAAAGCCCTTGTGATTCACTCATCTCGACTTTACAGGTTTCTTCAACTAGAACACGCAATAGCTCATTAAAAAACTTATCATAAAGGCCAAAGATGTAGTTGATTCCCTTTTATCTTGTTTATCTGCTTTGAGAGTTTTTGGTGAACCGATTCAAACTGGCAGATAATCTTTTGGTTGCCAAACTCGGTAATTCCCTCTTTGGGTATATTTCTCATAAGCTCTTACTAATCACTGATATTTTCCAATTATAAACAATTTTACCAAAACCCGAATCAAATACAACATAGACAAGAGTAGAGGGTTGGATCAAGTCAAATCAAATGTCAGACTTTGGTGGTAAGAAGTTTAGATCTAAGAGGGAGCAAGCCATATATGATGCCTCTTTTGCAGGGCGTTATCAAACACAACTGAAGAAAAGACCCTTTTTAGTATTTGGACTACCATTTTTAGCATTCATGGGCATTGCATCATATTGGTTATCAGGTTTTACAGCAGTTAGATATGAACAAAGAGATCAAAGGGTTCAAGAAGTTAATGAAAGTGATATCATCAAGCTCAATACCAAGAAGAGAAACGTTGATGTCAAAGAGGAGTATTATAGATTACAAGGGTTAGGCGAACAAGAATGGGAACCAAAAAGGGTACCAAGAATGAAAGGTGAATCTGAAAATGTGTGGTGAATTAGTTGTTATTCTCACTTGTACATATCATTATCATTATTATTATTATTATTATTACGATCGCTATGAATGTTTTTCAATTTTCTTTTATTGTATTGTGTGTATGGTTATCAAAACCTATAAACCCCAGTAGAGATTAGTTCTTAGCTTTTAAAGAGACATCAACTTTAGTCAAAGCCAAGTAACTAATCAAAGCAATGAATATGAATTTAGCAATATCCAAAGGTTTTTTAATAAAATTCCAGAAACTATATTCGTATTTAACCAAGACATCTAAATGACTCAAATCATCAATAACATTTGTATAAGTTAATGTAACTTTAGTATGACCATTTGATAAATCGAAATAAGATAATTCATATCCATCGGTTTTAGTTTCATATGGGATTGGAGAGACGATATCCAAAATTTTTGCGCCCTCTGGTAAATAAAAACTTAATTCAACTTCATCGTATGAAGCATCGGTTGGACCATTTATGAAAGGAATTGATAAGATGTATTCATCTTTCAATCCATTTGAGTGTAAAAATTCTTTCAAAGAGTTTGTCCAGCCAATTGTGAAATTATAATTCCAACCACCAAAAATTGGATATCTTGGCTTGATAAATAATTTATCACCCATAACTCTTGATGTTGAGACATTACCAACCAAATCGGTGAAATAGATATCTTTAGCATTATCCAAGACATCAATTTGTGCAGCTGCAATGGCAGAAGTTTGTTTGAAACCTTGTTTATTCAACATATAATCAGTTCTTGAAAATCCATTTTTCAATTCTGCACCTTTGTTTGTTAATTTATAAAACTCCTCAACTTGTAACGAATTTGCCCAATGTGAAATCCAAACACCTCTTTCTAGCTTGGTAATTTTAGTAATTGGTAAATTATGTCTATATAAAAGATTCAACACTGTGAATTTGAAAGGTTCAATCTCTTCATCGAATTCATAAACTAATTTTTGGTCTTTAACACTACCTTTGTATTGGTTATTTTTACCTTCTAGTTCTAATTCTTGACCATCAGAGATTCCCTTTATTGATAAAGCTGAGCCACTTCTTGTTGAATATGCACTAATTGGTAACTTATTAGTTTTCAACAATAAAGTTTGTTCATCAGTTAATTCCAATTTTTTAGGGTATGGTTCAAGTAAATCAGTAATTGCTAAATTGACACTCAATTTATAAGTTTGCTTTGGAGCAATTGGTTGAGGTAAGTTAACTTTGATATAATTGATTAATGGTTCATTATTAACAGTTGTAGTCTCATTAACCAATGAAGTTGATAATGCCAATTTACCATTTGAACCGAAAAATGCATAGATACTCAATCTATCATAGACATAATTTGGGATTGCAAAGAAATATTCTGAGTTTGGTTTAGAATCAATGTTTTTAATCGTCAATTGTAATAGTTCTTTTGAGTATGATTTTGAAAGATCTATAGTTCTATCAAACTCAACATTTTCCCAAGTTTGGTCCGGTATGAACGAGCACGAAGCAATTGTCAATAGAAACGACAATGCTAAAATGAATAACTTCATTATCTATATATCCAAAGAGTGGTTTCAGCGGGTTCTAGTACAAGAGATATATCAACACTGTTCAAATGCCAAAGTATTGAAATCGTGTTCAGTTTTCTCACCGAAGAAACGCGAACTTTATCAAATTCGCGAAAATGGAAAGGCTTATACAGAATTCAATTAAACATTACAATTAAAGGCCTTGTTATCCCATAAATACATCTATTTATTCTTCATCTTGGAAGGCATTTTCTGGTACTTTATAAACAACTAGTTTAGGACTGTTTGGATCTTTCAGGATGACAAATTTACCATCGTCTTCTCTTGAAATGATATCGATAAATGATTTAACAATACCCCAACCGTTACCAGTTGATAAATTGATTTGTAAAGCTAAATCTTGTGGTCTATAAGAAGAGACACCCAAGATGGTATGTTTGGTGTTATCTTTGAAATTAGCTCTCGAGACAAAACCTAATTTAATGGTATCAACACCTGCTAAGATAGCTTGATTAGTCCATTTAGAGAATTTGTTATTGTTATTTTTCAATTCAGCTGCAATGATTGCACCTCTTTGAGAGGAGAATTTTGATTTCCAATCCAAGCCAGTATTTGTGTATTCATTAACGGCTTTTATGGATAATGTTTGATTTGATACATTATCCTTAGAGTCAAATTCAGTTCTAACAACAATTGATAATGGATCAACATCTTCTTCACCAGATTGTAAATTGAATTTTTTATATTTATAACCTTTTGATAATAGAGGTTCTGAAGAGTCGGTGTGGAATGGATTTGGTTTATTTAACTTAACAACATTTTCGTCTAAAACTGAATTTGCCAAAAAATTTTGATTGATATAAGTAGCTTCCAAGGATAAATTTTCAGCGTTATTTATATTTGCATCTTGACTATCAGATGGTGCATCAATAGCATTTTCATCAACGGTGATTTTGTCAATTGAAGAGCCATCTCTTTTATCCAAAAAGATTGAACCATTTTGCTTTGTAGCGACAATATCCCATGAGTAAACAGATCTTGAAGCACACATCAATTGAGTTATAACAGAATCAGTTGTATAAACTTTTGCCACGTTTTCAGAATGTAAAGATTGAATAACTGGATCATCTGAAGCTGATGGGTTATAGAAAGCTCTATCGATAACTTTTAATGGGACACCAGCATTTCTTTCAATTTTTTTATTATATAAATTGACAGCACCATAAGAGTCTAATTCTTCACCTGGTTTAACTTCAAAGTTCAATTGAGTTAATTTACTCAATTTGACTTCTTCTACAACGTTCCAATCATCTTCAACTTTAACGGAAGGTTCACGAACTCTTTCAGGTTTATCATCTTTCCAGTTATTACGACGACCACCAGGGAAAAATGGTTTTCTTTGACCTCCTTGTTGGTGACCACCTGTAGTTTGGGTCTTGTTGAAAGTTTTCTTTTGATAACCACCTTGTTGTTGTTGCTGGTTACCGCTGTTGTTATTACCTCTTCTACCTTTCAAAAGAGTTGTAGTATTATTTTGATTTCTTGGAGCGGCAGTTTTACTATTATCAACAACTGAAAATTCTTCCTCTTCGGTAGCTTCAGCGGCAAAACTTGAGGCGGCAGAAGCACCATAAGCATGGAAGTAATCTCTTTGACCTCTTTGATTCTTCAATTTAGAATCTTTATTCAAATTCTCATTTGCAGTCCAATCAGCGGCTTTACCTAATTTATCACCTTTTGAAAATGGAGCGTATGGAATATCACTAAAACGTAATTCATTTGGAACAGTAGCTGGAGGACCCCAGATGTTAGCTGATGGGGCCAGATTCTTTAAATCAAACGGAACAGATGGCATGTTTACTTATTTTCTTATTCCTTTGGCGGCTTTGATTATTCGTCTCTATAACTTTTCCATTGGTTGAGAGATGATGGATTCTTTTTTTTTTCAACACTCTATAAAATTTGATAAAGTATAAAACGAATTCGCGAATGAAATTTATACCACACAAATTTTCTGATTCAACTGATTCAACATTACTTAGTACATAAAGTGTTTTGATGATTGTGGTGGTAAAGGGGTTTAATAAGAAAACTGGTAATCAACTTCCCCTTTTCTTTCAATCAACATATTGAGTATCACATCAAACAGTATACCTTTTACCTGATCTAAGATCTCAGAGGGTAAAGTTCGCGAATTCTATTCAAACCTGTTGATTAAAACAAATCGCGAATACAAAGCGATTTGAATGAATCAGTGGCAATTGAATTGATGTTTAAGCGTATTTGTGTTCATAAGTTTGGAAGTTAAAGGAATTGATATTGAAACTGATTAGAATATGAATGGAATCTCTGTGGATATCAATCACTTGAAGAAAGGTGAAGTCAAGTATGTTTTGCTGTGGAGGGGAGAATCTAGAAAAGAGGAAATACTAACTAGTAATATAGCCTTGGTACATCTATGTATGTTGAATTTTTGGTACCACAATTGGGTACCACCATTGGTATAAATGAGAGTGATGTTCTAACAATTGAAACAGTATGGCTGTAAAGTTCAAAGATGGTGTGATACTAGGTGCTGATTCGTGAGTTTTCATGATTGTATACAATTTGATTCATTCATATACTAACAGATATAGTCGTACAACTACAGGTTCATACATTGCAAATCGGTAAGTTGAAATTGAGATGTTAATTAACACTACACGCGATACTAACAATAGCTATATAGTGTCACAGATAAATTGACTCAAGTGAATGACAAGATTTGGTGTTGTAGATCTGGTTCTGCAGCTGATACTCAAGCAGTTGCAGATATTGTTAAATATCATTTAGAACTATACAGTGCACAACATGGTAAACCAGCAACAGCTAAAATAGCAGCTTCATTGTTTCAAGAACTAACATACACAAATAAAGATGCATTAACTGCTGGTTTGATCGTTGCAGGTTTTGATGAAGATTCAAATGGTGAAGTTTACAGTATACCTCTTGGAGGTTCAATTCACAAGCAACCTTTTGCCATTGCAGGTTCAGGTTCAGCGTATATCTATGGTTGGACTGATGAGAATTTCAAACCAGATTTCACCAAGGATGAAGCTATCGAATTCATTAAAACTGCTTTAACTCAAGCTATTCAATGGGATGGTAGTTCTGGTGGTGTTATAAGACAAGTTATATTGACTAAAGATGGTATTGAACGTTTAGTTTTCTATCCTGATGAATTTACAAAACAGATTTAATAATATAGTTGTACATTATTTAAATTAGATGAATTGAGTATGGGTTGTCTTTGGGTTGTAGTGTGGTATATGTTGTACTGTGTTTTTCCGCATCTCGAATTTTTATATCAACACTGGCAAAGTAAGAGCAGTAGTAAAACGCGTCAAAACAAATCTCTAATCGGTTCAAAGCATACTTCGAAATGTCATTGAAAGAATCAATCTCAAATGCTTTACCTCAAGGTAAAGAATATGAAATTTTCCACTTCCAATCCAAACCTAGAGAAACTCATCCTTTAGTATCCCAAAGAAAATCAAGTACAAATATTAAAACTATAAAAATTGAACATTTCATTTCACTGGCTCATCAAGACTTAATCTTTTTTGGAATTGAATTATTCATCTATATCACAATCAACTACTCTGAGAACTCGACTGATAAGTTGTTATTTGTATCCAAGGCTGATACAAATGGCCAAAATGTTTCAAATGCTAAAGTTGGACCAATAACACAAATCATCTTGGATCATATAATTCAAATACCAATTGATACTTATCTACAAAATATCATACCCAAGTGTTTGTCCAATGATACACAAAACGAGGACCCTATTCACAAGAGAATAACCAAATCAACAAGTACTAAAGAAGCATTGAAAATTCTATTGGAACGACATCGTGGAAATTATATCAAACCACAACTAATTCAACCATACAAAATCGATAACTATCCTAAACCTGTCAAGACCAAGATATCATTGTTCACAAGATCAGAGCCTCAGTATTTATTTCCATCATCAAGTGAAAACCCGGGGAAACATGTTCTTGGTGGTGAAGCCTTATTGAAATGGTGGTTGAAAATTCTTGACTCTTTGGTATTGAACAAATTTCAACAGGACAACTTACAGTGTAAACTACAAATACCTGCAGAAGATCCAAGAGCCATTCAACGTTACTTCACAAATCTGAAATGTCCAAATTGGCAAGTTGGTGATATATTCAACGGTAAAGATGACGATTTAGCTTTATACAAGATCCCAATTTTCCCTGATGACCCTAAGGCAAGATTTTTAGAACATCTAGTCGTTGAGAATCGGGCCAAAAATGTTGATCTAAGGCAATTCTGGATTGAACTACAAGCGAGACAAGAATTCAGACTGGGTGTTACGGTTTCAGTTATTGGAATTGAAGGTTTATTGGAAACTTCACAGTCTCACACAGTTATAAACGATTCCATAGTGTTATCACGTCGTCATTTCAAAAAAATCAAAAACTATATAACTGGTGAGGAGTATTCAAACTCAGATGGTGCCCTGGAATCTTTCAAAAACATTGTCAACTATTTAGAATCTCAATTGGATCAATCAGGTTTAAAAGTAGTTGGTAATTATGTGAAACCAGTGGGAACAACAGTAACAGCAGCAGCAACAGCAACAACCACAACAACTAAAGTAAACAATCTAATACCAATTCGTCGTAAAGATAAAGAACCACAAGTGAATAACCTAACAACACTAGTTAGAAAGAAACAGAAGAAGTAGTTAATATATATAAATATATGAATATATTTCTTATTACCCCATTGGGAAGTCTACCTATGTGTTGTCCCTAACGACATATTTGTTTATTTTCGTTTCTCGAATTTTAGTTGATTTCCGATTTTTGGCAATAAAGAAGAAGTTTATGAATATTTTGTTGTTTAGTTTGAAATTTTAGCAAAGAACCCGATATAGTTGGTTTAAATTTTATCACTTTATATCAAATTCTCTAAGCCAGGTGCTTGAGATATAGTAGAAAGAGGGAAATAAAAATGGCTTCACTTGAGGATTTGATTCCAACTGTTAATAAACTCCAAGATGTCACTTATGATGCGGGTATAGATTCATTAGATTTACCAATCTTGTCAATTATTGGTTCACAGTCATCTGGTAAATCATCAATTTTGGAAACTCTAGTCGGTAAGGATTTCTTACCAAGAGGTACTGGTATCGTTACAAGAAGACCTCTGGTATTGCAGTTGATTAATATTGCTGAAGATTCGCCATTGATCCACAACTATAATCAACCTCCAGGTTCCGGTCCTGCTGGACATGGACATGGACACGGACACGGATTGCCATCAAAAGAGTCTAAATCATCATCTGGCTCTCCGGAACCTTCAAATGAGGATTTCACTTTAGAAGCTCATTTAAGACAACAACAAGGTTATAAACCAGATTTACAAAATGAATGGGGGGAATTTTTACATATTCCTGGACGTCGATTTTATGATTTCAGTGAAATCAGAAAGGAAATTGAAAATGAAACTTCAAGAATTGCAGGTAAAAATAAAGGTATAAGTAGATTACCTATAAATTTGAAAGTTTACTCTCCAAAAGTTTTAAATTTAACCTTGGTGGATTTACCTGGTATTACAAAAGTTCCAATTGGTGATCAACCAACTGATATTGAAAAACAAATTAGAAATTTAATCTTGGAATACGTTGCTAAACCAAACTGTATCATTTTAGCTGTTTCCCCAGCAAATGTTGACTTAGTTAATTCAGAATCTTTAAAATTAGCAAGACAAGTTGATCCTCAAGGTAAAAGAACAATTGGTGTTTTATCCAAATTAGATCTAATGGATCAAGGTACAAATGCTCTTGATATTCTATCAGGTAAAGTTTATCCTTTGAAATTGGGATTTGTTGGTGTTGTTAATAGATCTCAGCAAGATGTCCAACAAAACAAATCTGTTGAAGAAGGTTTAAACACTGAAGAGGAATTTTTCCATTCACATCCTGTATATAGAACCATTTCAAATAGATGTGGTACAAGATACTTGGCAAAATTATTAAATCAAACTTTAATGACACACATTAGAGAAAAATTACCAGATATTAAAGCCAAATTAAATACACTGATGGGTCAAACTGAACAAGAATTAGCTTCTTATGGTGATGCAAACTTATACAACAAAGAAGATCGTGGTGCTTTGATCTTGAAATTAATGACAAAATTCGCTACAAATTTTGTCAATTCAATTGAAGGTACATCATCAGATATAAGCACAAAAGAACTTTGTGGTGGGGCAAGAATTTATCACATTTATAACGATGTCTTGGGCCAATCATTGGGTTCAATAAATCCAACTTCAAATTTATCAACCAATGAAATTAGAACTGCTATTAGAAATTCAACAGGTCCAAGACCTTCATTGTTTGTTCCAGAATTAGCATTTGATCTTTTAGTTAAACCACAAATCCAACTATTAGAATCACCTTCGCATCGCTGTGTTGAACTAGTCTATGAAGAATTGATGAAGATTTGTCATAATTGCGGCTCACCAGAATTATCAAGATATCCAAAATTACAACAAAAATTAATTGAAGTTATTAGTGATTTACTAAGAGAGAGGTTAGGACCTACAATTTCTTATGTTGCAAGCTTGATTGAAATTCATAGATCCTATATCAATACAAATCATCCTTCTTTTGTTGGGGCCGCTGCTGCAATGGCTAGTGTTGTTGAAGATAGACAAAAGCAAAAAGAACAAGAAAAATCAACATCAAAATTATTTGAGAATAAAAATAAACCAAAAATTCTACAAAATGATGCTAATGGGTCTACAAAGGAATTAGATGGAGAAGATGAAGATTCAGGTGATTCAGATCTTGGAAGTGAATTGGGTAACCAAGGTCATCAATTACCATCAAATCATAAGAATGATTCAAAAGATTCCTTCTTAAATTTCTTCTTTGGTAAAGAACAACAACATCAGCATCAACAACAACAACAAAACGGTAAAATCAATGGCCATTCAAGGCAACCAAGTAAATTGACTAAAGCTTTTGAAGATTTGAACATCGGCAGTCCAAATCACAACAATAATAATGGTAACAATAATTCCATTTCAGCATTCCGTCATCAAGATATAGTATTCGATGAAGAAGAACCAATTTTAAGTGAGCGTGAACAATTGGAGTGTGAATTGATTAAAAGATTGATCTCGTCATATTTTGGAATCGTTAGAGAAATGATTCAAGATCAAGTACCAAAAGCTGTCATGTGTTTATTGGTCAATCATTCCAAAGAAACCGTTCAAAATAGATTGGTTTCTAAACTGTATAAAGATTCACTATTTGATGAATTATTATTGGAAGATGCTGACTTAGCTTTAGAAAGACAAAAATGTTCAAAATTACTTGAAACTTATAGAGAAGCTTCAACAATCATTAGTGATGTTCTTTGATCTTGGCTTGGACCACCTTCTTATACTTACACATAAATATATAGAATATCGAGAAAAGAAAAATTCTATTCATATACATATTTGCAAATAAAGTTTTCCAGTTTTCTGTGTTTTTGGGGAGGCTCTCCAATAGTATAACAAGTCGTAGTTCTTATTTTTATGACTCGAAAACCATGCGGTGAACCAGGCAAAGAAATATTGCAATGATTAGTGAAAAAAGTTGAGCTTCCAATATTTGAAACAAAATTATAAATAAAATCTGGTCAGTTTCAGAACAGATGAATGGCTTTATAAAATTTTCATGTAGGAAGATCAAATTCTTTCTCTTGGTAATACGTTTTGGTAATTTAATAAAATTAAAACACACAGCTAGTAATGATAGATGTAACAACATCCATAAAACTCCAACCCATGAAGTGGATTTAAAGACGACATACCAAACCTCAAATAAGTGGGAAACCAGCAGGATAGTGAATATCCATCGATCAAGCCATGGCATTTGTTGTGCTTCGTTAGCACTTGGGGTCCCAAACCGTCTTAATGGATCCCTTGGCTCATAAGCTGGTGGTGGATAATCAGGGATACCTGGCTCAACATTGGTTGAAGAAGCAAATTGTGGAAATGGCTGATCTGATGGAACTGATGTATGCGATGATGTTCTATAAAAACCTGTGTTTCTTCTTGATTGTTGTCTTCTGCCCAGCGCTGTAATTGTTTTTCTAGATCTCGATATTAACGATCTAAGTGGAACTGAAGATGCCGTTTTTGAAACTCTTGGTCTTGTGGTGAATTCAGTTGTAGAAGAAGAAGGCCTTATAGAACTACTTCCGAACCCGAAATTGTTATTATACGCATCTGTTAACAATCCATTGTAGCTTCTTTGAGTTTCGTCTGTGGGTATAGTGACATCCTTGATCTTAGTTCCAACTTTATTCCAAAACTTCTTGATAGCTTTATTACTTCTTGTTTGAGAGCTATTTAAACTGGACTCTTGATAACCTTGTTCAGACATTGTATTTTCGTAGTTGTTCAACCAAAAAAAATCAATAGAAAACAGAACCCAAGGTAAAAGCAGACCCCAATCTCATTTTATATACCTTAAACAGCTCAATAATCCCTCAAAGTCTATCAGCTCACAACCATACTCAATGTGTATTTTCTGTCTTTGAAGTTGAATATTGAAAACAGTTTTGACACATAAAATTGCTAAATTCCGACCACTTTCATGTGACCTCATCGCGTCCATTTCCGACCGATTAGGTAATCCATCATTTAAAAAAAAATTATTTTCTTTTATAGTAAACATTTATATTTGTATAAGAGATTGGGTATAAGGATCTTTAGCAAGATATCAGGTAATATATATATATTGGTATAAAATGGTGAGTTTTCCTTTGTCTCGGTATCACAGTATGAGTATCACTAACATTTTGAAATAGAAAATCAAAACACTTAGTCGATCATCAGATAACTACGTCCCAGTACGTAATACTCAAGAGTCCAATCTACCTAGAAACTTGAATCCTGAACTACATCCATTTGAAAGAGCAAGAGAATATACCAAGGCACTTACAGCGACTAAACTGGAACGTATGTTCGCAAAGCCTTTTGTTGGGCAATTAGGTAATGGTCATAGAGACGGTATCTATACAATAAGTAAGAATTTCAAAGCTCTCAATAAATTAGCCACTGGTAGTGCAGATGGTATTATCAAATATTGGGATCTAAGTACATCGATTGAACTGGCCAGTTTCAAGGCGCATTATGGTCAAGTTACAGGGACTGCAGTAAATCATGAGGGGAGATTATTATCTGCCGGTGATGATAAAACTGTTAAACTATGGTCAGTTAACACAGATGACTATACCGATACTGATGAGACAAAAGTTACCAAAAAGGGTTTACTAAAGACTTATTTAGGTGAACATGCCTTCCAGAGTTTGGATCACCACTATAGCGATAACTTATTTGTTACAGGTGGTGCAGAGATTCAACTTTGGAACGAATCAAGATCAAGACCTGTATCAAATTTATCATGGGGAGCTGATAATATATCAAAAGTTCGTTTCAACAAAACTGAAACTTCTATATTGGCAAGTGCTGGTTCTGACAATTCAGTAGTCTTATACGATATCAGAACAAATACACCAACACAAAAAATCGTACAGACAATGAGAACAAATGCTATAGAATGGAATCCAATGGAGGCTTTCAATTTTGTAACGGCCAGTGAAGATCATAATTTATATTATTATGATATGAGATATATGAAGAAGGCTATGAATGTATTCAAAGATCATGTTGCTGCAGTGTTGGATGTTGATTTTTCACCAACGGGTGAAGAAATTGTTAGTGGATCTTATGATAAAACTATACGAATTTTCAAAACTAAAGAAGGGCATTCAAGAGATATATACCATACAAAGAGAATGCAACATGTTTTCCAAGTCAAGTTTTCTATGGATTCTAAGTATATAATTAGTGGATCAGATGATGGTAATGTTAGATTATGGAGATCAAATGCTTCAACAAGATCAGGTGTTAAATCATCCAAGGAGAGATCTAAATTAGAATATGATGAAGCATTGAAAGAGAGATTCAGACACATGCCAGAAATCAAGAGAATTTCTAGACACAGACATGTTCCAAGCGTTGTTAAGAAGGCTAAAGAGATTAAGAATGTTGAAATTCAATCACTGAAGAAAAGAGAAGAAAATGAAAGAAGACATAGTAAACCTGGTTCAAAACCTTATAGAAGTGAACGTGAAAAGCAAATTGTTAATACTGCTTTTAAAAATGATGAAAATGAAAATTGATATTTGAATAGTTCTTTTGTTTAATGAAATTTTAATCTTACATGGGGAAACCAAAAGTTGAGAGAAAAGTAAAAACATTGTTCTATTTATATATTGTAGTCCCTGGTTTGTATTAACTCTATATTGTACATGTTCAGGGAGAACAAAACTTTTAAAAACTTTATGATTATTGTTATCATCATTATTATTATTATTATGATTATTATTAATATTATTATTATTATTGTTGATTGTATTTTATTATTACTGTTACTATTATTTTCAAAGTTTCTATCTTTTAACACAATTTAATAACACATTGATCAAAATTTCAGTGGGGCAGAAAAAAATCCCTGGAATCAAAGACCAGCTAAGATATGATTATTATATGTAAATTAATATTAAATGTTGATATCAAGTACCAAACCAACATCTTCAACTTTATCTTTAGCTAAATCTTCTAAAAATGGGATAATATCTAATAATTCATTATCATGAGCATCCGAGAACCAGCTCGAAATTGGAATTGCGTGTTGAGGATGGAAAATATAAGAAGCTGGAGAATTATCTAAAATGATTAAATCACTTAATGGTCTTCCAATTTGTGATAAATTTTTGATATAATTACCTTGATAGTTATAACAAGAATCTCTAAATAAACGATGATGTACAGATTTGTGAATATCCAATTCATCTAATAAAGGATCACCATATCTTGAAACAGAAGCTGTGAAAACAACAACTTCATATAATTCACCAACTTTTTTCAAAAATTCATCAACACCTGGTCTTTTAATAACATAAACGTTATGAATTTGATTATCAATATCAACAGGTATAACGAAATCGCATTGTCTTAAAACTTTAAAAGAAGAATGAACTAAAGTTTCATCAAGATCTAAAATTAAACATTTTTTACCTTTGAATTTTGGTTCAATTTTTTCTAATAAAAATCCAGTTGATGCATGAGCTTGACCTGGTTGAATTTTTGTTAAATCGAAAAAATCATCTAAAGTTTCATCTTCATTTTCATTTAAATTCATTTCAACATCAGAGTCATGAGTTAAATCAACAGAACTATCTTGATCCAAATTTTTCTTATAACCTTCTTCATCGTATTCATAATTATTATTTGATTTACCATTATTCTGTTGAGATCTATCTTCATTTGTATCTAAAGTACTATCTGTAGCTTCATAAACATTGACATCGGTCTTGTTGTTGTTATTATGATTGTGGTTATGGTTATGATTATGATTATGACGATTATGATGATTGGAGTTTGATGTTTGATTATCTCTATTAGTATTAGACATTGATTTAGGATTTTGTTTATTCGGCTGGGTTGACTTGTTATTATTGTTCAATGACGATGGATTTACTTGAGTTGAGTTATAGTTTCTATTTGATGCTTTATTATTTGATTGTTGTTGATCGTTGGAAGCAGAGTCACCACTTGCACAACAGAAAATTGATTTTAAAACTTGATCCATTTGGTATAAATTGTGAATCTTTTGGAGATTAACCTTTTAGTGTATTAAGTCTAGTATTTCTCTATGTATTCTTTCGTCTTCTTATCTTGTGTAATTATGGATCTAGACTTAAAATCTCATTGAGTTTTCAAATATGTGAACCGATATTTCTTGCAATGAAAGAAAAAAGAGTTGTCGTTGTTGTTGTTGTTGATGATGAATATTGTTCAAACCGGAAGGCGAGGAAAGATTGGATAATGAAACGATATGATATATATAAGTATGATGGGAAGATATAATAACCAGCAGAGTTGTTACCAGAGAACAAGTATACGTATCACCGCCGAATTCAAATGACAAACTGTGATCTTGAATCCAAACTTGTCTGTCGTGACTGTTTATGAGTTCACACCACCACAAAGTTAACCAAATACTATAATGAGCAAGAAAAATTTCCAATTAACCACCAAGCGCTTACTTGAACAGCTAAAAAAAACAAAGGAAACCTTCACGAACCAATAAAGGAGGACACCGCCTTACAAATACCTGAACCTGTCAATACAAATAAAGGTCTTTAATAACCAATATTGGTAGTAGATGTGTATATATAAATTTTGTAAACAAATTAGTTTTGGAAAGGAGCCAGAAAGTGATTTTTGTCTTTTTTGTCTTTTTCGCTGAATTTTTCGTGGGTCGCGAAAGAAGAAAAAAACACATTCGCGAAGTTTTTCGAAGTGATTTTGAATTCCGATTTGGTGGTGATGTTGTTTGGAATGGTGGGTTTGGGTATATATATGGTATAACACCGAGTCTATAGGTGGGATTCCATTCATGAATGTCATCTAGTGGTTGACTCTCTGTGTTTTTTGGTCCTCAATCTAATAACTGTTGGATTATCACTGTCTTCATGTTTAGTCCCAGTCACGTTTTTAACACCTCGGAATAAAATATTTGTGTTTTTGCCCTGATCCATTTGATTTAATACCCATTGAAATTGGTATAATCTCTGTATCGGTAGACTTTATACAGTGATATCATTGTGGTGGATTGATTCAGTAATTTGAAGGTGATAAGAGTAGAAATTTTTCTGTGATGTCTACTGTATCAACACCTATAAAAGCGTTCAGTCCAAGAAGGAAATTGGAATCAAATAATCTTGAAGAACTAAGAGCTAAAATTTTAAAAGAATCATCAAATTTATATAAACCCCCATCAAGTTCAACGAGTTCGAATAAATTGCTGACTGCCAAAAGTTTACACAGTGTTGAGCCAAATGTTTCAATCCCACAGAGTAAGCATAATAAAATCAATTTACCATCGATTGAATGGGAACATCCAGATTTGATTGAGATTGAAAAAAGAATAGTTAATAAAGAATTACAAGCAAAGAAATGTATTGTAAATTTTTTAATTTTACTATTATCAAATTTGATATTCAAGATACTTGTATTAATTTGGGTTAAATTTATTGAAAACTCGGTTAATTTGGAGATAAATTTTAATTTTAAAAACTTGTTAGTTGTGGTACAGATTATATGTATTTATAACATTGCATCAAGTTTATATAAGATTTTAAAACCACAAGATCAATTCACCGATTTGAATTTAACACCACACCAAAGGGAATTACTAGGATTGAAACCAGTTCCTACAACAATTACTAAAAAAGTGGAACCAAAAATTGAAACCACCAGCAAAGTTGCTGCTAATCCAATTGAAGAATCACAAACTAAGAAATCGCATACACCAATTGCATCACCAATGTCATCACCGTTGAAACAATTCTCTCCAAAGAAGCAAAAACCCCAACAGGATTCATTGAAAACTTCCAATCCCGTCATAACTAAAACTCAACTATCAAGACAAGAGTTATCGTCAACTCCAACATATATACCATCACCAAAGTACTACTATAGAATGGATTCACCAAGTCGATCAAGAAGAAGAAATATATAGTGGTGCATTTTTCATTCTATTATAATTGTTGTAGCTATACTCTAGATCTAAACAAAGGCCAAATTTTACTCCAAAGGCCAATAACCTGGGAATAGATAATCCATTTTTTCTAATAATTCTCTCTTGACACCCTTTGGATTTGTACTAACGCTTGAGATCATTGTCTTGGTCAAGTCATTACCGATGAGTCCACTTTCAATATCTTTTGCTAAATGTTCAATGATGTTTATAGCCAAATTATTTGCATTTTCAGAATTTGCCTTTAAATTACCAACAACAGTCTCCACAGTGACAGGTTCATCATCGTCTCTCCAGGCGTCGTAGTCTGTTGACATACAGATCATCTGGTAAGCGATTTCAGCTTCTCTTGCCAGTTTAGCTTCTGGTAATACACTCATATTTATAACTGAGCCGCCCCAGTTTTGATAAAGTTTTGATTCGGCTCTTGTTGAGAATTGAGGTCCTTCCATACAGATAACTGTGTAATCCTTATCGTTTAAGAATTTTGAATGTAGTTGCACGTTATCACCTTTTAAGCAAGATCCATAATTTGAAATCAGTTTATTCAATTTTAAATCAAAAGGTTCACCAAAACCTGCATGAGCGACAAATCCCTTTTCGAAAAAAGTTGATCTTCTGATACCCTTGGTTCTATCGATGATTTGGTTTGGTAATACGAAATCTCTTGGTTTAATGAACTGCTGTAATGAACCCACTGCACTGAATGCGATAATAACTTTAACGCCAATTTTTTTCAATGCAGATATATTGGCCAAGTTTGGAACTTCACTTGGTAAATAGTCATGGTGGACACCGTGTCTTGCTAAGAATGCAACGTTAAACCCTGATTTAGTCTTCGAGATGGTTATTGAAGATGATGGTGAACCCCATGGTGTATGTAAATTTAATTTGGCAACTGGAGTTAGTGAAGATAGTTGGTAAAGACCTGTACCGCCGATGATACCAAGATGAACCGGTTCATCGAAAACTGAAGGTAGGGAAGTCTCTATAAGTTGATCTCTATGAATTGACATTGTAATTAGTCTAAGCGGTCTTCACAATTCACCAGTATAGAGTTGTGTATACGAAGTGTGAATGTTGAATTCATTGAATAACCACGTTCAAGTTTTTGATTATGAAATCAATGTGGCTTCAAGAGAAGCGCGATAATGGGCTTTGAGTAGGTGAAGTTTAGAGAGTTGTTAGTAGATTATTAAGAGCTGTTGAGGTTGAGGGTATATTGTACTATATATCGGTGTATATTGGTTTATATTGGTTTATTGGCTTATATTGGTGTATATTGGTGTATAGTGAATCTACATCATAGTTTATAGTAATTCATTTATGTACAAGTATTAACCATTCTATTTATAATCCATTGGGTACAGCATCAACACCACTATTTATCTCAAGTATATCGCAGCATTAGTATCAATACCTTGATAACTGGACTCATCAGTTCATATAGTGAAACCATAACCTTTCATACAAGATTTATATTGATTTATAATTGAATCACATTTACCAGATTCTTGACCATTGATTAATAGACATTCATCTCTTTCTTGCTTTTCAGGTTTACAAACACAACAAGGTTTTGGTTTATTTTCAGTTGGTTCTGCCATTATGTTTTGTATTGTACTGTGTATCAAGTAGTAGTAGTAGTAGTAATAGTGGTAATAGTAGTAATAGTGGTAATAGTAGTAATAGTACAATGTATTAATAAGAAATTGAAATATATGGAAAAAGAAATACCGAGCGTTTACCCTACCTCTGTGTGTATGTCACCCATTCGATTCCCAGGGATTCCAATTTTTCCATTAATTAACGCTAATTTCGCTAATATCCGTAATTTCCCCAGAATTATAAATGACACTTGTTCTTTAAGTTTCTATTGCTAAACGTATACGAATAAATAGAATAAATAGAAGTAATAGTAATTGACAATTGTTAAACACTAAAGTGGAGTTAATATTACATCATCTAATAATCGGATGATTAATTACCGTAATATACAATAATACAATATCACAAGTTGTGTAATTGTAATTGTAATTGTAAAATGCCATTTCCTCCACCCAATTTTTTCCACTTTGTCCCATAAATTGTCCCAATTGCTCAATTTTCAACAATCGGCGTCAATCCAATTAAAGTAATTATCGACTATTTACAATTACATTCAGTGGAAAATCTGGAGAAGTGGGTTTAATGAATTTTAATTGGTTAATGATTTAATTAAGCACTTAACCCCTAATTTATGTATTTAAAGAGACAATTATCCACTAAAATTGTAATGCTATATTATTATTACTATTACTACTAATATTATATTACTATTATAGATCATAGTTATACATTACACTTACATATACAATGTCTTCAGTCGTTACTTTAAACAATGGTGAAAAAATGCCACTAGTTGGTCTTGGTCTCTGGAAGATCCCAAAAGATACAGCCGCTGAACAAGTTTACCAAGCAATCAAGAAAGGTTATAGATCTTTTGATGGTGCTACTGATTATGGTAATGAAAAAGAAGTTGGTTTAGGTTTTAAAAGGGCAATTGATGAAGGTATAGTTGAAAGAAAAGATTTGGTTGTTATCACAAAATTATGGAATACTTTCCATCATCCTGATAACGTTGTTAAGAATTTAAATCAAAATTTAAAAGATTTAGGAGTTGATTATATCGATTTATACTATATTCATTTCCCAATTGCTCAAAAATTTATCCCAATTGAAGAAAAATATCCTCCACAATTTGGTACAAAGGATTACTTGGAATTTGAAAATGTCCCAATCTTGGATACTTGGAGAGCTTTAGAAAAATTAGTTGATGCTGGTAAAATTAAATCCCTTGGTATCTCAAATTTTAGCGGTGCTTTAATTCAAGATTTATTAAGAGGCGCTAGAATTAAACCTGTTGCCTTACAAATTGAACATCATCCTTATTTAACTCAAGATCGTTTAGTCAAGTACGCTCAATCTGAAAATATCCTTGTTGTTGCCTATTCATCTTTTGGTCCTCAATCATTTGTTGATATGGGTCATGAAGTTGCTAAATCAACTCCTCCTCTATTTGAAAATCCAATCATTAATGAAATCGCTTCAAAACACGATAAAACTCCTTCACAAATCTTACTAAGATGGGCTACTCAAAGAGGTATCGCAGTTATTCCAAAATCTTCAAATTCTGATCGTTTAATTCAAAATTTAACCGTGGAAAATTTTAACTTGACTGACGATGAAATCAACAAAATTTCAAGCTTGGATAAAGGTTTAAGATTTAACGATCCTTACACTTGGTTAAACGCTGGTATCCCAACATTTTTTTAATTAAATAATACCGCTGTCTTGCAATAGATGTGAATATTTACTTAATACCGTTATCGTAGTTAAACGTGGAGTTTGTTGTATTAAGTAATATAAAAAGCAACCGAGGCTAAAAAAGGAAAAACTAAAAGTATATAAAGGGGCCCATAAAACTGTAAAGCAGAACATATAACAGTATAGTTACCTGTATTATAATCACTATCAGTATCAGTATCAGTATCAGTAACAATGGCTATTCAACCAAATCAACCAGTTATTACACTTCATTGGTGGGTATATAGTCTTTCATTGACCAGTCGTGGCAACATATTAACAAAACCAGGCTTGAAAAATCAAGATCCCACAGAATCGCTTGGTTATTAGAAGAACTAGATTTGGAATATACCGTCAAGTTATACCATAGAGTTAATGGAGCATCTGCACCTGAAGAATTGAAGAAGATTTTCCCATTGGGTAAATCACCAATTGTGGAATTGAACTACGATAACGATGATGAAAAGGATAACGTTATATTAGCAGAATCTGGTCATATCATAAATTACTTGATTGAAAATTTTGATAAATCTGGTAAATTAACCGCAAAGAGTGTCAAGGATAAAGCCAGCGTTGACTATTTCTTACATTTTAGTGAAGGTACCCTTGGTTCTCATTTGACTTATGTTGCAGTTCACAATGTTGGAATTGATAAGAGTCCATTTTACTTAAAACCAATAATCTCCGGTTTCATTGGTAAACTTAATGAACTCTATTCATTCAAAGAGATTAAAGCATGTACTAAACTGTTGGAATCCCAGCTATTACAAAACAATGGGGACGAACAAACTTCATCATCTAAAGAAATTTTCATGTGTGGTGATCAACTATCAGGAGCTGATATCATCTTATGGTTTAACGTTTATATACTATTGGAATCTGGTAGAGTTGACGGATTGAACAAACAAGACTTCCCAATGTTGACAAAATGGTTAAACCAATTGAACAATAGAAGTGCAATGAAGACGGCAAATGAAAAAATTGAAAAATTGGGTGAAGGTAAATACCCAATTTAATTGATTGTTTGGTTTTAGTAGTTGATATTAGTTGATCCACAGCGGTTATTCAATTTATTTAGTAATTTATGAATCAAAACAGTATATCAATTGTAGTATCAAGCACAGTGGACAAATCAGCATCTTATCAGCGCTCAGTCCATCTATGTACATTTCTGTATGTGGTTGTTCCTCTCACAAACACCTTCAGCCCATTAAAGTAAAACTTGCTATTCTCAGCTAAGCCAAAGCGACGATGTAAACGCACCCGAAACTTACCATTTACTTATAGTAACCACAAGCAAATGCAATAAGAGATTCATATACTATATGAGTACTGATCGCTAACTTTCATGTCTTTCTTAAACTAAACTTTTGTCCAATTTGTCTGGTCCGCTCATATGACAATATAAGGAACCAGTTCTATAACACACCTTACTATTCTGTAGCTACAAACCCATTGATCCAAGCCTCTCAAGATGTTGATTGTATAGCTAATTGAACAGTGCATTCGGAACTCCGAGAACTATATAATCTTCAGTTTTGGAAAAGATGTAAGGATAAGTGTCTAGTTCAGCAGAAAACCGCCTCTTTTGTGTAGTCATCTTATCACCTCATGACTTACGTCTTACAACGGCTGACCTATGTGTCAGCTTCTTTAGGGGAAAACGTTTTGGCTTTGAGTGGGATAGTAAACTATGGTAATCAACGGGAAACTATTGTAGCAACGTGAGGAGTGACATATAACCACCATAATCACTACCTATTCAACTCATATCACAGTAACTAATACCACCGGTCATATAAAACTGGTATCACTACAGGGAGATTGCATTTGAAGTTCCAGTGCTCATTGCTCATTGGCACTTCGGTATCCAAGTTATAACAGCACCGAGAAAAAAAACTTGAACAGAAACACTTCAACCACAATCAACAGAATCACAACAAAGACAATACACAACAATGTCATCGCCGCTATCCAAGAGACTAAGCGTTGCTCTTTTGCAATTTGCAGCATCGTCAACTAAGCAAAACAATTTCACAAAAGTTGAAACACTAGTATCGAAAGCGTTAACTGAGAAACCTGGTTTAGACTTGGTAATCTTACCAGAATGTTTCAACTCACCATATTCGGTCAAGTTATTCAAGAAGTATGGTGAAGAGGTACCAAATGGCGAAACCACACAGTTTCTATCACAATTATCTGCAAAGCACGGGATTAACATCATAGGTGGTTCTTATCCAGAGAAATTTGACTCAAAAGTTTATAATACATCAACAGTATTCGATACAAGAGGTGAATTAATAGCAAAACATAGGAAAGCTCATCTTTTCAATATTGATATCCCGGGGAAGATCACATTTCAAGAATCTAGGATACTTGACGGTGGTGATAAATCCACTATATTTGAATTACCAAATTTTGGTAAAATTGGTTTAGGTATTTGTTACGATGTAAGATTCCCAGAGTTGACAATGACAGCTGCTCGTAAGGGAGCGTTTGCCATGGTTTTCCCCAGCGCTTTCAATACCACCACGGGCCCATTGCACTGGCACGCGCTGGCTCGTGGACGTGCGATTGACAACCAAGTCTACGTGGTGATGTGCTCTCCAGCAAGAGATCTAGAGGCTAAATACCATGCCTATGGGCATTCAATAGTTGTAGATCCAATGGGTAAGGTTGTTGCAGAAGCTGGTGAGGGCGAAGAGATAGTCTATTGGGATATGGAACCTGAAAAGATCGAAAGCACGAGAAGTGGGATCCCAATCACCAAGCAGAGAAGATTCGATATATACAGCGATGTGAGTGTTACAGCTAAAACTGGTGATAAATAGATGGAATGTTTAGTTGGTTGTGTTTAATGTAGTCGCGAAATGCTTTTTCTGTAGATGAGTTACAACTCAGTACAACTCAATACACATTCCATTACTTCACAGCTCATTCATTAGTCGTTGAAGGACATATAATGGAGACTACAGACTCTAAGCGCTCCTTGACTAGTATTGTACCCACAATCAAGGATACGTATGATTTTTTAACCAAAATTATAATAATAGGTGCTTCCGGTACGGGGAAATCGTGTATATTGCATAGATTTCTTAATGGTGATTTCAATGTATTATCGTCTCAGACGATAGGCGTTGAGTTCAGTTCCAAAGTTATAGATTTGGAGGGTGACTATAAGATCAAGTTACAGCTTTGGGATACCGCTGGGCAGGAGAGATTCAGATCGTTAACAAGAAGTTATTACCGAGGTAGCGCTGGTGTTGTACTATGTTATGATATAAGTAGAAGAGAGACGCTTGTCGAGTTGGATGATTATTTAATGGATGTCCAGGCGCTAACTACGAACCCGTCAATAGTTATAGTGGGGAATAAATTGGATCTACCAAAAGAAGAATATGAAGTTGATGATTTCGATGTAGACCAACTGATCAATAAATATGAGATACAATTCAATCAAAAGATCAAGCATTTGAAAGTCTCTGCAAAGACTGGTGAACAAATTGATGAGATTTTCAAAGAGCTGGCAACCTGTGTGATACGAAGAGTGGAATTTGGTGAGATAGATCCAAATAATCAAAATTATGGTGTCCAGTATGGTGATCGTGATTTGGAAGCTAATAGTGGGAATGGATGGGATGATGATACTTTAAACAGTTCAAAATTCAACACCATTAAATCCAAGCATCCCGGTAGATACATCAGGAGGAAGAAGACAACGCTGAGTTTAATAGATCGTACTTTAGAAGATAAAAATACATGTTGGTGTTGAATAAATTATACCATTAAAGAGAAAAAAAAGAAACACATCTATGTAATATCAATGATCTTCTGAAGCATCACGCATTTCAATGGCGGGTCTTTGGTTACTAACACCATTCCCCAGCTCAGGGTCAACCAAACCTTCGAAAAAAGTTTCTCTTAATTCCTTCCATCTCGTTGACCAAGTACCTAGACTAACCAATATGACAGCGCTTGCAACTTGCACTGTCCACCATATGAAATTTTTGGGGAATGACCCGGAGTATAACCACACAACGATCAAATTGATAGCGTGTATAGTCACAGCGAAGTCCCAGGCTAGTTTGCTTCTCCCTACAATAACAGTCATGAATATCACACATAGTAACGAATCAAATAACCATAGTCCAATCATTGTTAGCCCGAGCGTATTATCCAGAGTGACCAATGTCCACGAGAAGACCCAGTCCATGGAGAAGTCTAGCCCGAGGATCCACGCTATGGAGAACGAGAGTATCGACGCCGTTATGTAGTAGAAAAACTGTAGTATAACAATCTGTATTGTGATCTTGGATGGTGATAACGAATCCTGAGTATTAGTCAAATCCGAAAGCTCGGGCACTCGAACGTATCCCTGGAACCGCTGTATTCCCGCAGCTACCGATCTAAGAGAATTCATATCCAGCATGTTCTATCTTTCCGTATACCCTATATTCTCATTTAAATAGACCCTCAACTGACTGCTGATTACTACTGCTGATCCAATTTGAACTTTTGTTTACTGTCAAGTTTTTTTTTCCTGACAGGTATTAACTTTACCCGCGAAAACATTTTGTATTGATTATCAAACCACACGAGAGGATTTGGTGGTTATAGTTGGGTTATGTATGGTCAATTATGTATAGATTCATGTTATTGTCAATATAGGTATAGGTAATTTATATCCACAGCTCAAGAGTCTCTTGCAGTCTCCATGACACTGTTGTACAAAGAGTAAATTGTCTCTATAGTATATCTGTGTGTGTCCTTACCTGAACCCGTTTAGGTTATAGTAAAAAAAAATTTTGAGATGAGCTTATACAACTTGAGTAGGTATTTCCATAGAGGACACCAGGGTATTTCATAGATTGAAGTTGTTCAAGATGGGTAGATTTGATGATTTTGTGCCTACTATCTCTGATAGTGAAGAGAATATCCCAGATTTCGACGTTGATGACGAGTCAGGGTCTGAGAGTGAAACTGGGAAGAGTACGAAACCGGTAGCAGTACCAGAGAAGAAGACTAAAAAGAGTAAGAAAGCTAAAAAAAATGGTAACAAGCAAAGCGGCAAAGAGGACGATGATGAAGGGAAAGATGAAGATTTGGATCATGATTTTGTGTTTGATCTCGAGGGGGAAGAAACTGTTTCAAATTTCGAAGGTTGGGACTTCAAAGGCGATGAGCAAAAGGAGAATGGCAAGAAAGATGTGGACCTTGATGGGATCATCAGAAGAAAAGGTGGTCTTGGTCAGCTAGCTGGTAGCAAACCAGATGAGAGTGGAGAAGATGATGAAGAGGAGGAGGATGAGGATGATGATGAGGAGGAAGAGGAAGAACAAGATGAGGAAGAACAAGATGATGATGACCTTGCGTTGGATGGGTTCGGAATGGGTGCTGAAAAGAAACAAGCTGAGACCCAGGAAGACGAGGATGAAGACGAAAGTGAAGGCGAAGAAGAACCAAAAGTTCAGGAGCTCAAAGCTGATTCATCAGATGAAGAAAAAGATGAAGAGGAAGATTCACCAGAAGATATGGCTAAATTTTATGCGCCAACAGAGGAAGCCGATCAAGCTAAAAAGCAAATTCATAAAACTTTCCAATCTTTGGATCTATCAAGACCCGTTCTCAAGGGTCTTTCTGCATTAGGTTATACCACCCCTTCACCAATTCAAGGTGCTACAATTCCAATCGCATTATTAGGTAAAGATATCATTGCCGGTGCCGTCACAGGTTCTGGTAAAACTGCAGCTTATATGATCCCAGTTATCGAAAGATTATTATACAAACCTGCTAAAATTGCATCGACCCGTGTTATCGTTTTGACACCAACAAGAGAATTGGCTATCCAAGTTAGTGATGTGGGTAAAAAAATTGGTAAATTCGTCAATGGATTAAGTTTTGGTTTAGCCGTTGGTGGGTTGAATCTAAGACAACAAGAACAAGAATTGAAACAAAGACCTGATATAGTTATCGCCACACCGGGGAGAATAATCGATCATTTACGTAATTCTCCAAGTTTTAACGTTGATGGCGTGGAAATCTTGATTGTGGATGAAGCTGATAGAATGTTGGAAGAAGGGTTCCAAAAAGAACTAACGGAAATCTTGGATATCTTACCAACAAAGAGACAAACTCTATTGTTTTCTGCCACCATGAACTCAAAAATTAAATCTTTGATTCAATTATCATTGAAAAAACCAGTTAGAATTATGATTGATCCTCCTAAGCAAGCAGCTACTGGATTAGTACAAGAATTCGTTAGAATTAGAAAAAGAGATCATCTAAAACCAAGTATATTGTTCAATATACTGAAAAAATTCACCAAAGACCAAAGAATTGTTATATTCGTTGCTAGAAAAGAACAAGCACATAAATTGAGAATTGTCTTGGGGTTATTGGGTCTTAAAGTTTCAGAATTACATGGTTCTTTAACACAAGAACAACGTTTACAATCTATAACTAATTTCAAAAATTTAACAGTCCCAATCTTGATTTGTACCGATTTAGCATCAAGAGGTTTAGATATTCCAAAAATTGAAGTTGTTTTGAATTTTGATATGCCAAAGAATTTTGAAGTTTATTTACATAGGGTTGGTCGTACCGCAAGAGGTGGTCGTGAAGGTAAATCCATTTCATTTGTCGGTGAATCAAGTGCTGATAGATCCATAGTTAAAGATGCTATCAAGAGTTCTGAAAACAATTCAAACTCCAAGATTAGTAAAACCGTTGGTCGTGAAGTTAATTGGAAAGAAGTTGAAGAGATTAATAAGATTATTGAAGCCAAAAATGAAACTGTGGAGGAAATTTTATCTGAAGAGAAGACTGAAAAAGAAATGCTACAAGCTGAAATGGAACTACGCAAAGGTGAAAATATGTTGAGATATAAAAATGAAATTCAATCAAGACCAAGAAGAACATGGTTTGAAAAGGAAAGTGAAAAAGGTACATCATCTGAAAAATTGAAACTCAAGTTAGCTAAAGACAAAAAACCAAATGCTAAAAAGAGAAAACAACAAGAAGCAAGAGAAGATGGAGGTTCAAGAAGTTATAAAAAGACTAAAGTTGATAGAATGTCTGATCAAAAACGTCAAAACAAGAAATCTAATAAAAAGGGTAAAAGGAAATAGATAACACCTTATTAAGTATGTACTATAGTTCAATCAAAGCATTTAATTATCTCTACAACCTGTAGTGTAGGTTATATATACATTCATATACTGGGGAACTATTTGAAGTAAAAATTCTAGATTAAATGTTTGCGTATGCTCAAGAATAGTAAAAATTCGAAGCCAATCCTTCCAGATTTTTCAAATCGTAAACATCACCATCTTCAACGTTTGCATTTATACTAGTTTCATCAAAGTTCAATAGTTGCACAGCTTTTCTAATTTCGAATAACTTATTTATTTGGAATGTTAAATCATCTGATAATTGATCAAAATGGCCTAATAGCAAATTCAATGCATCCAAGTAATTAAAAGAATCCTCCTTTTTAGCATAGAAGGAGAAAAGCGTTTTACCTCTTCTATTTATCAGCGTGATTTTATTTATTATAGTTTTCCCCACAAGGTTAATCAATCTAGTATTTGCACCATGAGCATTGATTGAGCCTGAATTTGGATCTTGTTGTTGAATTTCTTCGATTTTGAAATTAGCAATAGATGTGATTTCAATTGGTATACCTGTTTTATCAATATCAGGAACATTTTGAGTCTTGAATTTGTACTCTTTATATAATAAATTTTTAAAATTTGGCGAAAGAATGATGAAGAAATAATTTGTATTCCCATTGCTACCGTTTTCCTCTGTATTATTTGATGCTGTTGATTGAAACGAAGGTAGACCAGAGAACACCCAGGCACCTTTGGATAATTGTAGAAATCTCTGGTTTTTAATGAAATCGAAAACTTGATCTTGTAAAATCTTATCGAAAGATGCAATCTCCTCGGTGGTTGCACTCAGTGTACGATTTTTGTACGAATTCAATTGAAACTCACGTAATTGTTGATAATTTGTTGTTTTGAACAATGTTAGGATCTTATCAACAACATGAATTTCATCTGGATCCAATTCGTCATTCACATGTCTGAGTAAGATTTCAATCAACGGAGTCAAGTTTTCCAATTCATCTTGCTCTGCATGTGATTCATTCCAAATTTCCAAAAACTTGGATATAGTGTTAAAATGGAAAAGATCTCTTAAGAAGATGGATTTCTTCAAGTTTAGAAACCCTGTGAAATCTTCTTGGAAGATTGCCAGTAAAAGAGTTGTCATCTTTGCAGAGACTTTAATCAATGGGAAATAGTTTCCCTTTTTATTGTTGAAAAGTATTTGCTCCTGATAAGATTTTTTGAATGTGATATTCGAACTTTGTGAGAAGAAGTAAAAATCAATCAGTTGTAAAATCGAGTAATTGTTCAATATGTATTGTTGATCTTTATTTTTCTCATTGCTGAAACTTAAGATCTGTGTTTGGTTAATCAGGTCAATTTGTAGTTGGGACGACTGATCAATTTTCATGGAGTTCAATGTATTCAATACTTTTATTGATGAATCATTCAGTCTTTCAATACTTGCATTCAACAATTGTTTAAACCTTTGATCTTGCAAGATATTATTTAAAATGACTGTGAATTCCGATTTTTCCAATCCTATAAAGAATTCAATCAGGTAGTTCAATGTGTTTAGTTGGAAATGACTTAGGTTGAAATAACTATTGATAAAATCTAGAGACTTGATCATCAAGTCAATATTTTCCGTGTATAGCTTGGTACTCAAGACTTTTAAGAAATCCAAATTACCATTCAAAGCTCTGATAAACTCTGGTAAGTATTCTTGTTCGTCAACATTAGCGAATATCTCACCTTTGAATAATAAATTTATAATACTAAAAGTAGCCGTGATGTATTCCGATGGGGTATTCTTCTTTATTGATCCCAGCATTCCATTGAACAAGGATTCATCCAGGACGTTCGCAAACAGTTCATTTGGTTTCGAGTTTCTCAAGACATTTGATAGCAATATGATAGCTTTCAGTCTATCCTCTGTACCGTTTGTAATATGAGTTTTCAAATCAACAGATAACTGGAATGATACAGATTCATCAAGATTTTTCCCCTTGGCCCTTTGCTTCTCCAAAACTTGTTCAATAGCCTTCGCTGGCGGTACCGTTGTCATTTTGCCTCCTCTCTCTCTATTGACTCCTATGAACCTAACGCAATACTGACCAGCGTAAGTTCCACTGTCTGTGTGCTTCTGATACGTTAATGTAGCGTACCCGCTGAGTCCTCAAATGAGATTCTCAAATGGGAATGAATAAATGGAAAAAGGGGGGAAAATACCAAATCGGGAATATAACCCTTTTCGGAAGGAGAAGATGAGCATCTACAGATTTCTATTAAACATCATCAATACTTTTCAATTAAACTGTACAGGTTTGAGAGCCATTAGCTGGCTCTCTTCTTTCTCGAGGTTTTCTTCTTCTTCTTGATGTTTCTAGCCATGTTGTATCTCAGTATATCATCTTTGGTGTATCCTCTTTCGTAAACGCATGGTTGGTTTCGTACTTCACAATATGAACAGCCTTTGAATTTTATAATTTTATCATTTGAATACATGAGTTTGAAGCCAGTTTTCAGTTCCTCAGGTGTTAAGTGCCTCGATAGTACATCCTTAGCACTGATTTCATTATTCTTCACCAAATCCAGGCACTCGCTGCCAATGTTCATTTCGACAATTTCCACATGAGCATCACATTTAATCTTTTTAGATCTACAGAGATCACAGCTTGGACCAACCCTTTGTCTCTTGGATTTGGACAGCGTTGGATGTACATCCTCGTCCTCTATAGATACCACTGAAGACCTCTTGGTAGCTGGTCTAGCTTGCGAGCGTTCATCAGCATTCGACACTCCGAGCTGATTTGGTGTAGCATCAGCATCAGCATCAGCATCAATTGAAGTTGCTGGAGCTGGAATTGAAACCGGTATTATAGGAACCAATTTAGCACTTCCTTCATCTTTCAAATCATCTTGGAAATCCTCATCATTCGAACTAAACCCATCATCATCAGACTCATTACTAAAGACCGAACTTCTCGAGCTTCGATCACTTTGAGGAACTGCAGTCCGGGTTTCTTCACTTATGCTCAATCTTGGAAGTTGTACCTTCTCATTATAGATATAGTTGCTATTGTTCCTTATACTCCCATTGTTAATGGTGGGTAGAGTTGAATCGCTATCAAGCTTAAACTGGAAATGTGCCAAATCAGCCTTTATCAGCTGCTTAATTGACGCACTATCCCAATGGTCTGGAGATGCACTCTTTTCGAGAGAAGGTAAAAGTAACAATCTATTATTATTCGATATGATGAACGACATCTATGAAGGCTTACTCTCTATCAAACTACAGAATATATCCCAAAGTACTCTATAACCCAAAGACACCATTATTTATATATTTTCACAATTTTGAATAAAATGTACAATTGTGGTTATCTTGATTCTGGCACATAAATATACTCCGGTGACGTTTCACAAGTCCGAGTTTGCAACTACTGAAGACCTTGATGGTTATTCAGTTTGTAGGATGTTGGAACAAAAAAAAGCTGTAACCTTTCAAGTTGACTGATTAAGTACTCCGATAACCTTGAGAGTGGTTTGTATTGTACACCTGTATAGTTTTTGACAAGTGTGGCATACCGATTCAATTGTATAGTTAGTGCAATAATACTCAACGGATTTAGTGTGGTGTGATATAAAATATATACAAAACATATACATAAGGAAGGGCTCGACAACCAAAGTGCAATAAGACACCATACCACTAAACACTAGACACATTAACCTTCCAAGCGTTTCAATGGCATCCTCTCTCTCACTAAGTGTGTGAGTTGTTAATTCCTGGGGTAGTTACCACCACATGCTATTGGTAGGGGAAGCATTAGCATAATACACATTATAAACATTTATCTATAATCAAAAAAGCACAGTGAATTATATGGTCAGAAGGATTATGGAGGTAGAATATCGTATCTGTACTGTACCACCTAGCTGGCTTATTCATGAAAGCTAATGAAGCTAAAAAATTTCTGATAATTAATAATTTAGGAATATTTCTACTAAAATATAAATTTGGTTGGTATATAAACTTTGACATAATTATTCAAAAAACATTTAAATGCATATCTTTGAGCTTCTTTGTGGCACAAGCAGCATTTTAATTTATACAGCTCCATTAGTGTATGTAGATATCTACAAAGTCTACTAAATGTCTCATTACACTCTTTCTTTGATTCAGTGATTACATAATCACGAGTTCAAGCAGTATCTATCCAACATTAGTTTTACCGTCAAGTTCTACATTCAAATTTGTATTTCACTAATCTTTTATTCCGCAACTCTTATCTTTCTATTCTAAATTGCGATCATCGGTATACTCGTCACCTTCTGGTGTATCCAGTCCTAAATCGTCATCAGCAGCATCAGTTGCAGCACTTGATTCATCATTCAACACTTCACCATCATCATCAATGTTATAGTCATCATCATCAATAACGTCTCCCAAAATATCTTGTTCATCATCATCTCTAAAGTCACCATCATTAACAGAGGTATAGCCAGCACCTCTTCTAGAATATCTACTTCCTCTAGAGAAAATTGATTTAACCTTATTGATCAAGAACCCGTCAAACACTTTAAACATCTTGAATGTTGCAATACCAGCTGCAATGACTGTTATCCCACCACGGACGATACTATTCACAACTTTATCAGTAGCATTATTCTCAATAAGATCATCATCCTCACCAAGTCTAATTTCTCCAAATCTTTGAAATCCACCATTACGACGGATACCTTTTTCATAGACAAACCAAACCGCAAATAAAAATACAGAAATTGGAACAATAATAACAATGGCTAAATTGAAACCATGTAATCCTCTTCCTGTCTTTTTATTAAACTCATCTTCTTTACCAGGGCATGGTATTGCTTCATATTTATCAAATTCTTGACCTCCAACACATGTAGATAACGGAATCTTTCTATATCCTGTTGGCTCAAAATATTCAAATGCATCTTTATCAATTTTACAGATTTGTGAATGATCTTCAGGTTCTAATCCTTCAATCAATTTACATGTACCATCTTTAGCCTTAGCATAATTGAAATCACATTCATAATCAAGTCTGGTACATGGACAATCTCTAACAATTTTGAAAGCATCACCTAATGGTGCACTACCAATGAAACAATCAGTACGATCAGCTAATTTACGCAAATACTTGGCTTCATGACCAAACAAACAAGCCGACGAAGAAAATGGATGCTTTGGTGACCAATATTCGAAATCGTCTTTATCTGGATTATCAAGATCCAAGACACATTGTCTTGTAAAGACATTTTCAAAATCAAGTGCAAATGTTCTTGTTTCTTCACCTTTATTTGATGGTGAGTTGGCAATCAACAAAAATTTCTTGGATGTATCAGATGGAACTGTTACAATATCTTGAATTCTAACTTGATCTTCACTGAATTTATACTCATTCCATGAAAAACCTTCATCTAATGAATAATAGATGGTATCGGTATTGCTTTGATCATCAACTAAAACTATAATCGAACCACGATCACCATATTCCCATTGATAAACACCTTTTTTAACTTCTCTCCAAGTGGTACCACCATCAGCAGTCAAAAAGGTGGAAGCATCGTTAAATGATGTTAATTTATCACCTACGTTACCAACACCAATCAAAACACCAGTAGCAGAACCAGATGAAAAGGTATCACGAAAATCTTTTCTTTCAGTATATCCATGAAGATGTAATGAACATTCTTCTAAAGGTTTTCCAATACATGAATACTTTTTGCCTTCAGAATCAGTTGCTGGAGGCTGAATAAAATCCCAATCAGACCCATCATTGAAAGTGATTTTGGTTTTCAATTGTTTTAGTGAACCTTGTTGAGATTCGCCAGGGTTACTAACAATATTAATTATAGCAATACCTTCCAACCCTTCAACTCTTTCATAATCAACGAAACCTATTTCGTTTCTATTAACCAATCTTTGTGAAAAGACATATGAAGTACCATTAGAGTTTGATTTTAAAATTGTTCCATATTCAGTACCTGCTCTATTTATAGTGGTGACATGTAGGAAAATGGCTCCTGTTTCGGATCCTAAAATAGTGTACGCTTGTTGCTTATCAACACGGAAATCTCTTGGAAATTCAGCAGCCGCAAAAGTTTGACCATCAACAGTTACATGCGCTTTGAGGGAATCACCATTGATAGCAGCAACAACAGTGTAATGGGTTGTAGTGGCAAAACCCACGATTTTTTCAAAAATGGTTCTTTGTGATTTGAATTCATCGTCAGAAGCAATCAAGGCACCTCCACCCATGTCGCTAACCTGACAGTATATTGTGTTTTTATCTGCACCTAATTCGGTATATCTGGCACCAACAAAATCACAGTTTCTAACATTTTTAGCTAAAGTTCTCCATGATCTACCACGATCGCTGGTAATAAAAGCAACAGGTACACAATCCTGGTTAAATCTTGAATCACAATGTTCGTCACCATAGAAAATAAAAGAATCACTTGTTTGATTGTTGAACGTTAAAATTTGTAAGCCAAAAATATTAATTGGTGATGGTAATGAGACAATTTGGAAGCTGATACCTCTATCAGTCGAGATATGTAATTTTTGATTCGCTCCAATTAAATAGATATCATCTTTGTAGTATGGATTTAAATAGATCTCGAAAATCTCGTCTGATGTTTCGTATTTTTTGAAGTTTTTCCCACCATCATGAGAGACGAATATTTCATTAAGCGTAGTCTTGATAATAACAGTCTCATCTGATGAGTGACCTTGTGTTTGGTCCAAGAAAAGATAACGTGCAATTCTTCCCTTGAACGAAGTTTCACTTGATTGGATTTTGTTAGCTTTCAATACAGCATCATCACAATTAAATGTTTGTTCGTTTGTCGACACATCATTACCAGTGCATGGATTGCCAGGGATTTTTCTTTTTTGTTGAATCTTTATATTCTTCTCGTCGGATTCGGAACATATCTTGTTTATGGCATTGTAATTTGGAACACATTCACCTTTTGAATTCTTGTTGAAACCAAAATTACATTCAAAATCCAATTCAGTACATTTACAAGGCTCGTCTGATTCTTTGAGGTCAACGAAAGGTTTGTTAACAAAACACTGAGCATCCTGTTTTCTTCTTTGAAACTTGTCTCTGTGACCAAAGTTACAAATACCTTCGCCTTGTTCATTTGATCTACCATACCAAGTTTCGAAATCACCATCACCACAAGTCTTGTCGAACGCTTTAGCGAAGTCTAAAGAATAAACAACTTGACTATTTGAATTTGAGTCATCTTTTCTGAATAAACCAGATAAGATAAATTTCGTTGTTGTACCATCAATAGTAGTTGTCAACAAGAAGGGGAAGATTTCTTTATCAATGTCAAATTTTTGCCACGTCTTGGCTTGATCTAAAGAGAAATAAATAGTTTTTGTCAACAAATTATCTTGTCGTCTATCGGATTTAACATATGGAGCAGCAACAATAACATTACCCAAATCACCAAACGCGAAAATTGTAGGATCATCAATTGCTTTAATCCAATTGAGGCCTCCATCTCTTGAAGCATACGTATGCATATTCAATACGCTCTTGTCCAATGATTTCCCTTCAGAACCAATTGCTAGTAAAATACCTGGTGTTGCACCGGTAGCACCTTGACCATCACCACGTCTTTCTTCTAAACTTAACAAATTCAAGCTACAATTTTCATCACCGTGACAATCTGGAGTTTTCAAAAAACTCCAGGTACGACCATCGTCAAAAGTAATTTTGGACCTTGATAAAGGCTGCAAAGATTGGGAATCATATCCCTCAACAACGTTAGCAATCCACACACCATCGACAGTTTCAACTTTTTCCAGATTAACAAACCCTAAGAAATTACTTTCGACATTTTCCAGTAATTTCTTGAATTGAACACCTTCACTATCAGAAGACAGAATATCTGAGATCTGTCTTCCATCCTCAGTAACACCCCAGACACTGATATGTAAAGAGTGAGGAGTAGAAGGTAAGAACGTGAAACTATCGCTGACAATTGAAGCATCAATAACAGCTTTTTTGAATTCGTATCCATCTTTAGACACGTAGAGAGACACAGATGAGCCTGAAGCACCATACTTATCAGTTTGCACAGTAGCAACAACAAAGGATTGAATGACGTCAATTGAAATGACAAAACTTGACCCAAGCGTACCGGTCTTATCATTGATTATTTCTTGAGTTTGAAAGAAATCAGTTGAAGTTATGATTTCAGTCTGTCTAATGTATCCATGAGTATCTCTTTGTGTTTTTAAACATAAGATTCTGTCATCATGACCTTCATCAAAGACATTGTTTGACTTGGTGAATGTACAAAATGCAACATCTTTTGACAGTATTTTTGGATCAGATTTGAACCCATCGGTTGTATAGAAGATACTATTTTTACATCTTGCATCTTGATCACATTCGATAAAAGCCAATAAAACCTTATTAGGATCTTTACTATTAACTTTCACTTCATAGTTTAAGTTTGGATCTATATCAATCGTGAACTTATCCCAATTTTTACCTCTATCGTTTGAAACGTAATGAGTTTTCTCCGGGGTAAATGCAAAAACACGTTCTTTTTTAACTTTATCAACATAGATATTCTGAATATTGACACCTTCCAACACTTTCCCCCAGTTCTTACCATCGTCTTCAGATCTACTGAGTTGTTTCAGGTTGAGATCGAGTATCACTGGAGAATCATCCATATAGAGTATAGTGTCCGATACATGATCAGATACTTGTGAATGTACCTCAGGGGCAAAGTCTGCCAATGATAAGTTGATGGTATAGCTCAGCAGCCAGATGAGCCCTATGAGTATCCTCATGGTTATTGAATGCGGGTTATAAATGTATTCCTCTTCTCAATTGACCTATCTATAGCGACCACGCCTCCAGTATATCTTTTTGCCTACTGCGACAACTAATTTTAGGCGCAAAGTAAGCGGCAATTGACAATAAGTATGTGGTATAAGAACAACCGCTCTGATAAATAGCAATTATAAGTGTTTGATTGACCTTCCAAACACACTCTCAATTGGAATAGTATAAATTGATTTTGGAGCCACCTGTCAACCAATTGGTTAGTCTGCTTTATGGGCTGTTCAGTGGTCTTTTGTCATTTTGCTGCTCACTAACAAAAGCGAATCGGTTCGCGAAACCCGTAATCAGTATTACATAATACATCCGGACATCTCATCGCTATAGATTAAAAATTTATTTGAGTATTAAATACAATACAATACATGTTGACTTGTATCGTTATTTGGAACTTTGTGACTTAGGTATCGTTTGTATCATTGTACACTGACTGGTAAACAAATATGGCTGAAGAGGAACACCAAGTACAAAACTTAACCAAAGGTGATAGAGTTAATGGTAAGTCTAGATTATTTAGCGGTTCCCTTATAGGTGATGAGCACGCTTTACTTCAAGATACCTTATGAGCTAACGAATCGTATAGGTAAAAACTGGAAAATAGAAAAAGATGCATTCAGGGTAAAGAGTCTGGGTGTTAAATCTACATGGGCCAAAAAGCAAGAACAAAGACTTAAAGATGAACAAGTGAAGGCTAAATTGAACGAATTGAAACAAGAAAAGGAAGAAGCTAAAAGACAACACATTCAAGCCATCAAAGATAAAAGAGCTAAAAAGGAAGAAAAAGAAAGATATCAAAGATTGGCTGAAAAAATGCATGCTAAAAAAGTTGAAAGAATGCGTAAAAGAGAAAAAAGAAACAAATTACTTAAAGATCGTTAAAGATTTATTCAAAGTAGCATTTGTTTCATAGTTGTACAATAGAAGGGTAAAGTTAATCTAAAGGCATATGTATCGTTAATTTAATTCATGATTTCAATATTTGGGAAAAAGAGCGGTAGGCTGACTTGGAGTTTGTACTTGATTGTTTGTACATGTCTTGATTGAGCTGAAGCACGACGAAGGGCAAAATACACTGAACTATGTGCCACCTTTTCATGGTTTAGATACTCCACTTAATTATGCTATCTTGATAAAGTAGTATCACTATCAAAGGATCAGGAGTTAGCATCGCAACACTGTAGATGGCATATCCATTATCACTCGCTTAAAACTTAAGTTCGAAGACAGAGCACCAAACTTACACTTAGAATTTGAATATTTTTCAGATTCTATCTATATATCAGCTGGCTAGCTTTCAATTCTTTAGCAGCTCCAAGCTCACGCAGTGAATCTGCTATGATGTTATAGCGTTCTTTCTCCTTCAATTGCCGGACATATGATTACATACAGTAGATTATAAATTGACCCACAGATAATAGATGCACCGTGTACAAAATGTTCATATAGACTGAGAGCCAAGAGAGAAAGATAAATTTAAGGCACCAAATCTACTCCTGTA